>JAUMHA010380352.1:0-12531 GCA_032359765.1 Saxidomus gigantea
TGGCCATTATTCTGTACACTGTAATGTAATACAGTAATCGTCTCATATAACTGTTAAGTTATAATTTTCTTGTTATCTGTAGATACAATTACTTGCAATAATTAATCTAAATAACATACATTAACTTAGTTGAGAAATCGATTAAAGTAGTGCACATACTATAAATAAAGCAGATTGTGTGATAAATCAAGCAGATTGCGTGATCTCTACTTTCGTTTTCGATTTTACTGACACATGTATATGTACAGATTGTCCATAGGTTATAGGTTATGGGTATTTTGTTTCACATATTAAGTGGATTTATGTTGCAAAGCCTGGATGTTGGAGTTTTAACTTTACAACAAGACGCAAGAAAAAAATCAAATCGTAACGTTTATGGCACAGATCGTTGTGAACCTGAGACATAAAAAGGGTCGAGAGCCACCTGCCTACAGGCCGAAAGATTGAGCACTTTTGCTGGACTATTTTCATCTCATGTTGGACCTACCGTTTGATGTTTTTTCCGAATATTTTCTACTTTCGGTTTCGTTCTGAAAACGCCCATAAACAGATCATACTTGTGTAATTAAGATGGAACATAAACTTTTTGTTGAACAGCTGAAATGCCCAGTCTGTAAACAAATTTTCGAAAGTCCAAAACGATTACCATGCGGGCATAATATTTGTTTGAGATGTTTAAAATGTCATATTATTCGGACAGTTCCAGTAAACGGATGTACTATTCAAGGATATGAAGATGGAGATGGAATTGATCCAGATAATAATCCATCATCGCAAAGTTTCAAATGCCCAGTAGATGACGAAGAAGTGAACCTGCTTTATCCAATTGATGACGTGAGTAAATGGGCAAACAAGTTTGAAAACAATCTAAGTATTGTAACGCTTGTTGAAATATACCGTGGGAAACCTAGAGGGTTAATAGAGATGTGTGATAACTGTACTGAAATATCACAAAATGTAGCAGCTGTATCGGTTTGCTTCACGTGTTTTGAGAAATACTGTGTGAAGTGTGCGTTTATACATAGAAACACACATCCAAAAGATTTACTGTTTAACTTAACAGCAGTTCGAAACACTAATACAGAAAAGTCTTCACTATTAACTCCTGCAGAACATTCTACATCAAAGAGAACATGTAAAATTCACCTATTCTGCGACCTAAATTTGATCTGTATGGAATGCAAAGATATATGTTGTAGAATATGTCAACGGACGATACATTGTGATTGTAAGCACTGGCAAAAACTAGATACTGGACAAAACGAATTTGAAACAAATAGTATTCTTAATGACAGATTGAAAAAAGTGTTGGAGCAGATAGCATCTATTATGAAAAGCAATTTAGACCTGCTACAAAATGTAGAAGAAATGAGTCAATCTGATGACACTAATCCAAACGATCAGTTTAATGAAATGAAAACCGAGCTTAGTTGTCAGATATCTCTCTGGGAGTTGCATTATGAGAACGTGAAGAAATCTTTGACGAATTTGAAAGCCAATACATCTGCCGAAATAAAGACTCCGATACTATATCAGATGGAAATAGAATGCCAGCAGGTGGAAAAAGAGATTGAATCATACAGCAACCGCAGGGTTGACAATGCTGAAATGCTTAGAAAATTTAAAGACGCTTTGGCTAAATCACGCAACAAATGCAAAAATAATTACAGAAATCAATGCAAAGCTGCCAACCAGTCTGATTTGTCAAGAAGCATTAAAAGACCGCAAGATTTCAAGTTTGACCCGTTAGTACACCTAAAGACAACAGAAATTGTTGATGTTACTCAGAAGATTCAGCTGGTTGGCGTGCTAGATATGAAGGCTGCGGATGATGCAAAGGATTGCTGGCTGACTGATTGTGTATTTATAAATGATATGTTTGTTCTTGTAGCGGACAATTCAAACATGTGTCTTAAGTGGAAGAAAGGTGAAGAAATGAACAAGCTGTTATTATCTTCTGGACCACAATGCATAGCTGTAGATGAGCAGGAAGGCAACATGGGATGTGTGACCCTACCTCAAGACAGAATAGTTCAGTTATTTCACATCAGTACTGAACAAATCTCCCTTTTAGACCTTTTTGAGACAGATGAAAAATGTTACGGCGTAGGTTTTGTGGACAGCAACATTGCTGTATCCTTTAATGGGGAAGCAGAGAGTTCGGTCAAAATCCTTACTAAGGAAGGCGTGGAGCTGAAAAAGTTTTCCCATCACACAGATATCCTTAAAGCTAAATTGTTTCGTGATCCGCGCTATTTGACTGTGCAAAGAAAAGGGAATGAGACTAAAATCTACGTCACGGATCACCGATTATGTAATCTGACATGTCTCACATTGTTCGGACAGGAAGGTGGAACGACGATAGATACGATCGTCACACATACAAATGGTTTCCCACTTGGTATAGACATAGGTGCAGATGGAAACTTAATGGTCTGTATTAGTTCCAAAGGTGAAGTCCATCAGATTGCCGACGGATGCAACCATGGCAACCAGCAGCATCGCTTGTTAGTTCAATCCCTGTGGCAACCAAGAGCCATATCTTGTCTAAGGCAAGGAAACAAGTTTATCGTATCGTCAGACTCTGGACCAAAGCAGAATTGTCTGCTAGTTTACGAATTCAGATCTAGAGCTTGCTGAACATTTGAACAAAGAAAATAGTGAATCGCTCATGAAATGGAGAGGAATTATAAATTGTGAAAACACATACGGCACATTTGTAATTTTTAAAATGTTCACAATAACAGTGGCCGGCACTTGAACACTTGCTATTATCAAGCAGACGATACACGGTTAGTCACATTCAAATGCTTGTATACATACAATGTATATTTATAGCGTTTAAAATAAGACCAATAGAGACATTTTAAACTCTTCATTCTTTTAAAGTGTTGTATAAAAACTACAACACTGAAGTTATGTGCACTAATAAATTATAGTAAAATGTATCAAATACAATGTATTAAATTTACTTCTGGCATAATTGTTGATATTTTATACCCGTGATGTCTATAAAGTAAAATGTAGTTTTTGCCAAAATTCAACCTCTAAAAAACTAACTTCACCTAAAACATAGACTGAATTTATAGATTTTAAAAAAAATGTAAACTTAGTCATATCCCCTCTGTTTAAGTTACTGCCTACTAGTATGCAAGAAGGCTATAATGGCTAACACAGAAAACGATAGTAAAGTTTGGGCTTAAAGGGGCGACTATCCGTGATATTTTCCTATTTTAAAACCGAAAGGTTATCACGCCTGTGTGCACTGTGTAGGGAACAAAGATAGGAATGTCATAAAACTCTTACGCAAATGCTCATGATCGGCTTCTGTGGTATAAAGAGGCCAATATCTTACACTATCTCCAAAACCATCGGCATATCATACTGGCGTGCTTAAATGGTATGTTACATGTAACACTTTAGCATGAACACGTCTGAAGTAAACATACGAGGCCAATCCTTCTGTTCATGTTTTATATAGTTCGGTCAATGTCAGACTTTTCTTCAGTCATTTAATTCAGTGTCATACAGTTTGTCCCTTGAAAACCCAGTGTCGTTCTTCTAGATTTTTTTCTAACAAAATACTCTCATGAAATTTTATTAAGATTTGGGGTAAAACGTTGACCTTTCGAGTGCCTATACGCAATCTCTTGGTAGCGGACGTCAGGCAAATCTTGATCACAACTCGCCATTCAACACAATTGAGAGCTTTGACAAATCAAAGGATCTACATTAAATTGACGGACAATTAAAATTACTGTGAAGTTCAACAGGGCCCAGTCATCAAGCACGTATGATAAGGATTTTAGATACAGAATATACGTTCAAATTTATCAGAGAATTATGTCTTTGGGCAGCTTGTTCAAGTATTTTCTTTTTCAAATTGCTAGATATATACAGTATCATTCAAATCGCATGCACAAAAAAGACTGTGCTACACACGATAATGTTAAAGCTTATCAGGACTTTTGTTAGCTCACCTGGCTTTGCCTAATGGACGATTGTCCGTCGTCTGTCGTCCGTCAACATTTTGATTCAAACGACATCTCCTCTGAAACCACCGAGCCAATGTTGACAAAACTATGCAGGGATGTTCCTTGCATGAAGCTCTACAAAAATCGTTCAAAGAATTCCATTCCATGCAGAAATCTGGTTGCTATAGCAAACAAGAGGGCCATTATGGCCCTATATTGCTCACCTGACTACCATTTGCTATAATAAAAGGGGTCAAGACTCTAACATAATTCATAGAGGTCCACTACACAATGCTAAGTAACATTTCAGATATCTATCATCTGCCTGTCGGCCTTGTGTTTTCCCTATATAAGCCTTATGTGGAATCAAGTGTCTTACCCGCTCCCGGGAAGGGTCAATTTTGATCCAGGGGTCATGATTTGAATCTTGGTAAAGGTCCACTAGACAATGCTACATGCTAACTATCTAAGCTCTAGGCCTTGTGGTTTCAGAGAAAAAGAATTTTAAGTTTTTCCTATACGAGTCTATGTAAAACAGAGAGACCAGACGGGCGGGGTCAATTTTGACCCAGGGCTCATAATTTGAACAATCTTGGTAGAGGTTCACAAGACAATGCCACATGCTAAATATCTAAGGCTTAAAACTCTAGGCCTTGTGGTTTTCAAGAAGAAGATTTTTAAAGTTTTTCCGATATTAGCCTATGTAAAGCTAAGTGACCACCCGGGGGTCATAATTTGAACAATCTTGGTAGAGGTCCACTAGCCAATGCTACATGCCAAATATCTAAGCTCTAGGCCTTGTGGTTTCAGTGAAGATTTTTAAAGTTTTTCTTATTTGTTGCCATAGCAACCAGTTCTGGATGGAATGGAATCTTTGAACAATTTTGGTAGAGCTTCATGCAAGGAACATCCCTGGCCCAGTGGTTTCAGAGATGTCATTTGAAGGAAATGATGGATGGACGGACGGACCCCGGACAGAGAGCGATCCTAATAACAGGAAAAACTTTAAAAGTTTTCTTCTCTGCAACAAGGTTTAGAGCTTAGATATTTGGCATGTAGCATTGTCTAGTAGACCTCTACCAAGATTGTTATAACTATGACCCCCGGGTCAAAATTGACCCCGCCCAGGGGTCACTTAGTTTATATAAGCTTATATAGGAAAAACTTTTAAAATCTTCTCTGCAACGACAAAGCTTGAGCTTAGATATTTGGCATGTCGCATTGTCTAGTCGCCCTTTACCACGATTGTTCAAATTATGACCCCCGGATCAAACTGACCCCACCCGGGGGTCACTTAGTTTTACATAGGCTTATATAAAAAAAAATGAAAAACTTAAAAAATCTTCTACTTGAAAACCACAAGGCCTAGAGCTAAGATATTTGGCATGTAGCATTACTGAAAAACAGAATAGCCCTTACCAGAGTAGGAAGCTACAGTGATGAAATTTGGGACATCTATTTGAACACTAACCTGGGATGACCTTGGACTTTTGACCTTCTTTCTGGTGTTGGAATGTTCAGCAATAAAATTCCATGTGTACAGTTTTGCTCATAATTCAATATTTAACCTGGATGAGCTTTTAACCTTCTTTTCCATGTTCCTGTCAGTAAAGATAGTCAGGAAATTTTGACCATGTGTGCTGTTTGTAAACAAATTTCAATGTTTTTTTTACACCTATTTAAAAATGACCTTGATTTGATGTGTTTTACCTCCATTCTGGCAGTGAAGCTAATGGACCATAATTATGCTTTATTTTGCAATGGATGTTTAATGTTGACCTTCTTTAGAGAGTTCCATTTGATCAAGCATTGCTTCTACAGCTTTCACTAGTATAAACTGCCCCTGTGGATAATGAAACAGGAAGCAAAATGGTAAGTTGGTAACACTGGGCATTTTCGAATAAGTTACTTGAGTAACCTTTGCGCATGCACTTAATCTCTGATCTACCTAACCCGTGTAAGTCCCAGTTGCCCACAAGTTGACCAGAATACATTTGGAATTTTCGAATAAGTTACACGAGTTACTCAAGTAAGAACAGAATGTATTCTGGTCAACTCGTGGGCAGCTGGGGATTATATGGGTCGGGTAGATAAGAGATTAAGCGCATGCGCAAAGGTTACTCGAGGAACTTATTTGAAAATGTCCATAATGACAAACACAGATTGGTGACCAATGGAAACAGTTTTAACAATGTTGAAATTTGAGTATTCTCTTATCCCAAGTAGCACTTAGCATGAACTTGTTTACATTTTGATGTGCGATAATATCCACTACCACAAATGTATATTTTCCGGATTTTTGACATCCTTACATCACTGTTAATGTTACTTCAGATATATCTGCACAAGTTATTCTGATGAAAGTTTAAGCCAGAATAGGGTTTGAACACTTTCTACATACAATACAATGAATGTGTTGTTGAAATATAAACCAAAATGCAACAAAATAAAAAAAGTTTGCAAACAGAAACAATCTGAAAGAAACTGGAAAACTTTCTTTCTTTATCTTTGATTTACGCCGCACAGTGACCATGATGAAAACAAACAGACTGTTTATAGGCTTAAAACAATAGATATATTCTTTGAAAATGTTAGTACTGATGAACACTCACATATTTAACAAGAGGTTTCATTTGTCATCCAATCAAAATGCTGTACTCTACTTATTTATTATATGCCTAACATCGATACATTATGTATTTTCAGCAAAATATCGCTGACAAATCCATCATCATGGATCAAGTACATGTAAACACCTGATTTAAATTTTACCACAGTACCATACTTCTTGTAAGGGTGTTTTCCATTGGTAAACAGAAAATTATTGCATGTTCACAAAATTAATAACGTCGCTAACAATTGGATCATTATGCCTTGTTTATGCAACCTTATTTTATTGATGGCTATGAACTAATATATATATGAGTACACAGGCTTATAGTTTTTAGATGGAAAATCCAAACAGAAACAGCACTTAATACAGTATAACTAAACTAATGGTCAAACAATCATTTCTGTCACTATTTGAAATATGGCACAAATACTTCATCACCAATACTTGTATTATTTTTCAACATACTGTTGCCAGTACCACTGAAGTTAATTGTACTTCTTTGCCACGAATCTGATTATGAAAGACACAAGATATCACTTTACCTAAAATTTGATTTAATTATTCACAATACACTGATAACAGCTGCCTGCTTGTAGTATTACAAGTTTGATAGTACTGTAGCAAGTTCGCTTGTACTATAGCAAGTTTGCTTGTACTATAGCAAGTAAATGTGTGAAATATCATGTCTAGAGACCCTTCAATCTAGAACAACGTCACGTCTGGTACTATCTGTACACCGCAGATCCATTTGAATCAGTAAACTGGTCCCTCATCATCATCACCGTCATCATCCCCGTAACCTTCTCCATTATCAAAGTAGTTAAATGCGTAATCCGTCTCCTGAAACCGGTTTAAATTAAAATGTTGCATATATCTATTCGAAAATAACTCTACCCATAAGTTAGGTTAAAACTCTAATGAAATAAATTGTTATTAATTCTAAAATAAACAACAGTTTGACTATATAATGACCCAGTAAGAAACCATTATGATGAAGGGCAGCATTGCACTATCAGAACTTCAGACCGTTGTTTATTCACTGATAACTTCTTAAACGAGACAGAATCTGTATGTCCTAAATTTTGTATGTCACAAATCATTATCAATCATTTAAAATGCAATGTTATATTACAATCTCCAGTCTCAGACAATGTAAAACCATCTCAAATAAAATAAAATTAGAACCTTTCTTCTTTAAAATTAAGATATAAAATGGTCATATTTGCTATCTGTAAAAAGATTCTTACATTCTCTCACTTAATGACTTAAATTAACTTTCCTAGACTTTTTTAAATTAACAACAGACATATTTGCATTATAAAATCTTGTATGACTTTTAATAATAATTTTTATTTTTTTATATACGCCATTATAATAAAAACAGTCTAAAGCCATAAAATATTGTATTCCTACCTCCTCTAAATCATCTTCGTCATAAACTTCCACTCCCTCCAGATCCTCTTGTTCTTCATCTTTCTCTTCTTCATCCTCAGCTTTCTCACCCTCTGCATCCTCAGCTACACTTGTCTCTTCTTTCTTCTCTAAAGTCTAAAACAAATATGCTATTTCTTAATTAAGTTTGTGAAATCTTTCAACTTATTACTAATTTCCATCCTGTACATGAAAATATAAACAAGACTCTCTGTATGATTCAGGGAATGAGCTGATGCAGTAAAATACATGGTATTTCTTTGAGGCTGTCTCTGAGAAGTTCGAAAGACAATCTTTATTTTTATTGTTCAGCAGGCATAGTTGCAAGGTTGCAGATGCATGTCTGGAGCCTAATGACAGGTTGAGGAGTAGAAAAACTACTCACTCATAGCTTAAACTGCGGCATTTCTGCTTGCATATACCCCATAATGTCATATTATACAAATGTAGTCTTTCTGTAGGATGTACATTAGTTCTTGAGGATTCAGTTGAAACTTACTTTACTCTTGAAAATGGCCAAACTGCATTATGGTAAAGTAAAATGTTTACCTTTAAGTGGCCACTTTTGACTCGCCTGGCTGCAAGTGATTTTATTGTTTATATAGATACATACTTAAAAAGCTCATGAAAATATCTAACAACTGATTTTACCTCTAGTGTTTTGACAATTTCATTGGTTGAAGATTTTCCTGCTTCTGAATTAAGTTTCTTGCGAGATGGAAGATTTGGTTTCTGAGAAGTCTTTACTCTTCTCACCTTTCTTTCTTTGGCTTTTAGTTCAGAAGGAAGTCTTCTCCAGTCTGAAAGGTAAGAATATTATCACTTTCAAATAACATACTGTAAATTGGGCAATTTCTATGTGATGAATGTTTTGCCATTTGTGAGAAGACAGACAGTAGGTAATATTTTGGTATTTAGTTAAAATTGCAGGGCAATTCAGTACTTTGGTGCCAGTGACTTTGAACAATCTTGATTGACGTCCACTACACAGTGCCACACATCAAATATCTAAGCTCTGGGCGCTGCAGTTTTGGAGAAGAAGACTTAAGTTTTTTCCTTTTTGTTGTCATATATTCCTCATATGAAGGAAATGGGGGAATGGACATATCCTGGACGTTGAGCGATCCTCATAGCTCACACTTGCACTTAGTGCCAGGTGAGCTAAAAATTCAGTAAGCCTAGCCTTATATACCTATGTCCAAAGCTTCTGAGCAATCCTGCTGATTCAGGTTATATTTATCTGAATATCTCTGAATGTCTCTCTTCTTGTCATCTAGCTTGAGGTAATATGGTGACTTGTGTAGCGTTGCGATGAATTCCTGCTTCAAGGCCAACATGTACTCAAAATCCTCAGTCTGAGCCAATGAAACGGGCTTAAACTCTTGTGTCTGGAACAAAGCAACATTAAATCAGACTCACTTATGACCCGTCAGGATTTGACAATCCAGAAAATAACACCAGGTGTCCTCAATGCATGGAAACACATTTTAACATCAAAATAGTTACATTGTAATAGGAGGATTTTTGGACATAGCTCAAGCAGTTTGTTTGCAGTAATCTGGGATTTCATTTCACACAGTCATGCAATTTTTGTTTGTGAGGTGACTGATGTCTTCACCATTAATTTTTTTTTTATTTTGTTGTCATTTCACGGTATTTAACCAATGTCACAAAAAAGGCAGAGATGCTTTACAATCAAAACTCAGTCGCAATATGTCCCTTATCTGTAAATAATCAGTCAGGGTGTTCAGTAGTCTTTCAAACTCAAGGGTCATTGACTCTTTAGCCTAAATGTTCAAGGATCAAACTCAAATTTTCAAGAGTCAAGGTGAAATTTTAAGGGTTGAGCCACCTGTTACAGGGTTCAGGCCATATACTGTATGCTTGCATATCATATATTTATGTTTGTGTCCTGCAGAATTTAAGTGGTATTTTCTAATATTTATGCATCATAAAGTTTATATATGAGAATTGTGTAGGTAAAAACATGAATCAGAATGATTAACAATAAACTAGTTCTTCTGGTTTGAGTTTTAACAATGATCAATCTGGTTTGTGTTTTGACTTCCTCAACTCTCTTATTTCTTAGGTGTTTTGGTGGTGCCAAACTAGAAAATAGCATAAATGTCGTCTTTTAGTTGTAGTTTTTAATTCTAAAGTAACACATTTAGTGACTGACACACCTGGAAGTGATTTTTCTCTAGAGGACCAAACCTTTGTTATTCCTGGTATGCGGTAAGCACTTAATATATTCATAAAACTAGACCAACAAAATTTTCTATTTAAAATTTGGGTTAAAGGTACAAGTCATCAATTGTTTTACCAACTATTATGTAATATATGTAATTAATAATGCACACCTGACAGTGTACAGATGTTAGTAAGGTAATATGACTATAGTCATTCTGTCAATTAACACCTTTGATAGCTGCCGAGATGGCCACAAGCTGGTTGACAGGTAGTGACTTTCATAATTATATTAGCCAACAGAGGACGATCAATTTTTTAGCCACAGCGAAATCCTTGAGACTTGCCATGCTTGTAATGACTCAATTGACTTGTGTCAAATTTGAAGACCACAATGGAATTAGAGGAAGTTTTTCCCCTTTTTTGTGGTATCCCTGGTATTGGTGTGCAAGTCATGTTGTATATCATGTCAACTGTTGTTATTTGTTACCATGCATCATCATGTTATTGCCATGTTAAATGTGTATTTTTTACCGAAATAAACTTAATTACTTACTTATTATGTGTACTGGCTAGTCCTACAACCAGACACTTTTAAACATATTTTACCAAAACTGTCGCAATTTTTGTACCTAGCAAACATAATTTAACAGTAGATAGTTAGGTTCTTCTCTCAAAAAAAAAACTAAATTGATTACTTCTAAGAATAGATCAATTATATGTTTGAGGCCTGGTTTTGGGGTCACTAAATTGCTTTATTTTATTGGCCAACTGTACCATGTTTCCAGACAGCTAGTTTAATTAAACTTGTTTTATTGTGATGTTAGCTTTTAAATTGTGTAAACTATTTTCAATCATTCAACACATTAATGAAATATCATGATAAAAAGTTAAACATGCAAATTTTATTATCCAGGCTTCAAAAAAAATATTGCGCATGCATAGTCCGTCACTTTCCACTTTCCCCATGAATGTAAACATGCTTTCAGTGACCAACAAAATAAATGGTGAGATTTCTGGTCAAATAGTTACATTAAACTGTTGTTTCACTTTGCTTATGGAAATAAAGTGTCTGTTTGATCAAAAAGATATAATTGTAATATTAAAAACATAATCACATGTTTGATTTGATGGTCGTCCGTATTTGGTGGTCTCGAACCAGTACAGTATTATTGGTTTTAATTGGTCAAGACCCAAGAACTATCACATGCCCTGAATTTTTCAATTTTTATTGTGTTCAGTTTGGTACGGTTAGCTACGATTGATTTTCTGTATTTGTTTTCATATAAAGAGAGAAAACTGACTGGGAACAGTGGTGGTGGCTGTAGACTTGCTGCTGGAAGGGCCTCTCCTCGTCCAAAGCCCAGCGCCTGAACATCAAAAGAAACGGTTTTCCCGCGACCACGTCCTCTTCCAGCCATGTCAACGTTTGTAAGAAAATGGCTATCCTAATTCTTGAAAATTGTAAAGCGATGACATATCTAGAATAGGTGTTTTATTTAGGTTTATTTGTTGCAACACAAACAGGGAAAATTCACCCCGTGGACAGCGCCATCTTGAATGGGACGAGTGTGTGTATATTTTAATTATTCAAGTTATCTTTTGGTAAAATTCTTATGAATGAAATATGTTTCACATAAACATATTCATTTAATTAAAAAAATCTCTAACTGATAGTGTCATTAGCTCTGTTCAAATGATCAAAATATAAACATAAAAATAGAAGAAATTAATAACAATTTGTCCCAAAGGTTGACCTTGACCTTTTTGGGGGGCATGGTTTATTTGCAGACGAACAGAATCAGGATTTTGTAGATACCGGATTTTGTACACATACTTATGTAGATGTCTTATATTGTTTAAACCAGATAGAATAAAAATAGGCCTTATTATTTTTATTTTAAAACTGATAAGCGGTCACTTGTCTGTTTATAAATCTGCTTGTTCACAGTTTCCGGTAAAAAAAAAGATAAACGTGTATACGTAATGGCTAGAATCAAAAACGTAAGGTATAATCTAGGTAGGAATTGGCAAAAAAATGTGGTAGGTTTGGTTTAGAGTACACAATATCGGCTCTGATTACGAACATTATTGTTACGTAATATCAACGGAGCATGGATTAAAGTGACATTATGCGCATTTTTTCAAGTAAAAATCCAGCTGAATATGGTGTGTGTACACAAGCGTAGAGGAAATAATATAGCTTTTAACCCAATACACCAAACTCTTCAGGCTACCAGTATGAAACAATAACTTTCCAAATATTGATTTTCTTATTTGACTGTGAGAGTCAATTTAAGAAAAAAACAACTGCATGCAGGAGTT
>JAUMHA010380363.1:0-12531 GCA_032359765.1 Saxidomus gigantea
GTGGCTATGCAAAAGGTCAAATGAGGTTAAACACTAAGTAAGTTAGAGTTTATTAAGTCAAATTTAAACAATTAAGAGTATAAAATATTAACGCTTAATAAGACTAATGCAAAGCAACACACTTCCTGATTGTATATCTTCAACTTATATCAAATAAAGACATTTCACGTCTCAAATATTTTATAGTTTACTCATTTCTTGATTCAATACTCAGTACAGTGATTTGCATTCCGTCAATACTCAGTACACGTTAAACCAATACCCAGTACAGTAATTGATATGTTTCAGAAACCGTAGCTTCGCTTTACTGCCATCGAAATTGATGAAATTTGGAACATTAAAATCACATAGAACGCACAGTTTTTGCAGATCTGCAGTAAGTTTTCTTAAATGAATTCCTCGAATTTGATATTTATTTTTTGTTGAGATGTGAAACGTATACTCGACACTTTTCAAAAGATTTTGAGAGTTTCAATGAGAAAAAATGCGACTCGGGATCGGTTTTTAACATAGCCGGTATGTTTAACTTCAAAAGATAGGGCAGTGATTTTTGCAGCTAATGGTAATGTGTACAGCATCTACAGTTAGAAAGGCTATAAATATTAGTTACCTTTTATTGGAAGAAATCGCTTTCATATTTAGCAGAACTTTCCTTATTATTTGTCCCAATTGAATTGAGAGAATATCAGGTTTCTCATTTTAAAAGAATTCGATGTAATTCAATGCATGAAGAATGCCAGTTTTATGTTTTAACTTTAAAAAATACTTAACTAAAACAACAGGAAAAAAGTAGCGTTAACCTGGAAACTGACATAAACTGTTCAGTGCAGGCCTACAAAACGTTTGTTTCATGCTGGTCTTATGTTATGTAGATACAAAGTTCGTGGAAATGTCATATTTGTTATATTTAATGGTAAGCCCTGTTTATTTTTAGTATTAATTTAATGCCCTTTGAGCATGGGGATAATTGAAAACTTCTGGTGATTCTAGCAACTTCTCGGCAAAGAACGATCACAAAAGAAGATGTATGGAATGTTTGGATAATATGCAGGTGTGACATCTTGTCCTTATTTTATGTTTTTCGGTGGTTTATCGAAATATAACGATGGATTATATCCCGATAAAATCACTGTCCATTCGGTGAAAATTATCAAAATCTGTTACCCGGATTATCGTCTAAAAGTAAACATAGCGTACTGAATGCCGGAAACTATATGAAGATGACGTCGTTAAAATGGCGTCATGTTTGCGATGCGTTCTGCTGACGTTTACCGCAATTTTCTGCATTTTGTTAAAATAAACTCAGCAAAAGTAAAGTTTGAGACATAAAATAAACAGAAAAAGTGTTGGTATCGATGTAATATCATGATAATTTCACCGAGTGGACACCAAAAGTGATATTTTCACGAGTGGCGCATATTTCTTTCTTTTTTTCGGAGTGTTATTACTTATTAAAATAATACTCAAAATAGTTTTAATGTCAAGTCTTAAACTGGCACGATATGGAAATTCTCTCAGCGTCTGGTTTTATAGAAACCACATTCTCGACAGATTTTAAACGATTTCCGATTTGTGAAAAAGAACGTAACATTTTCTTGTTAAGTGTATACGTCAATACATGGCAAAAATCATAGAAACATTACAATGAAAATAATAGCAGGTTTCCTGACGTGCCAATATCAAGTGCCATTTAGAAAAGGGTGGACTAAAGGCATTATTTGAGAGCAAAACAAACAAGGAGCACTTCTATTGCCAATGTGGAGCCATTATCACTCGGCATTAGCTACGATCCAGTTTTATTAGAAGAATAAAACAACGTGATAACAGTGTGCTATAATTATTGGCCGGGGTGCCGCAAGTAAGTAATTCCTGCAACCGAGGTACTAAATACATTGATTACGGAAAAGTCGATGAAATATAATATAGTGAGGGATACTAATTGGACAGAGAGCAAATAGACGCTGTTGACATTTTATCACGTACAATTCGCATGTCAAATATGACAAAAATGTATGAACAAGTTTGTATTTGTAAATATTTCAATTCCAAACACAAGTCTATGTTTATAGATAGTATGTTTGTGTAAACACTGACGTGGTTTGTTTTGTGTTATATATTTACATATTTACTGAAACGGACTAAGGTCAAAGGTATGGTGCTCTAAAAGTAGCATATTTGTCTATGTGAGCGTTCGTTACATGTTATACGTATTTCCCTCAACGCCATGAACTTTTTTTTATAATATATCTGTATCAAACTAGACCCATTGCTTTTTTCCTTCTCTTTTCATCTTACATTTACTCCTGTCTACATAGCCATGTAGGTTAAAGAAATTTAATCGAAATGTATGTAGCCTTGGGAGATCGTTTGGTCTTAAATAGAATTAAGTAAAACACTAGTTACCATGTTTAAATCATAAGGGTTTTAAAATTGAATTACGTACCCTGCACATTTTCAACTATAAAATTAGGTCTATACCAATCTGGGGACGATGTGAAAAAAGGGAAACTTTTAGACATAATTTATATAGGGGCCAACTACTGTAAATGCCTTCATAACAAGTAATCTGTACAGAAATTTAAATTGTGTCTAATTTCGTGGAACGTCCTGTCCTATTTGAAGAAAACTATGGGTTATGGTCTTCTAAATAGAGTATAGAGGGAATAAAACACCATGCCGTATTCATGACATGTCAAGTCTGAAAATGACGTAAAATTACAGTGGTATACCCAAAAAATCTGTTGTTTCTTTTCAATCACAATGACATTTGATTTTCTTCTATGCACATTTACTTTTGATTTCTCTTTGTTCTGGTTTTCCTACCTGACCAAGACTAGTAAAGAAAATTAATTGAAGCCATCTTTTTGTTTTAGACAAATATGTTATGTAACTATATGTGGAAATGATCGTAATATCTTCCGAAAAGTTATTGTCTTTATCCCTTACCCTGTTTCTACATGTTTCATTATATGAAGTAAATCTTTTATTGTATGCAGTATATATTTAGTTATATGTGGTAGATAGTTCATTATGTGTGGTACAAGTTACTTTATAGGCTGTACTTTCTTTGTTATATGTAGTACAACTCTTCTTATATGTGGTGGTACTGTCTTTATATGCAGTGCATTTGAATTTGTGTGAGGTACAAACACCAATATATGCAGTAGATTTGTTATTGTGTGAAGTAGATAAAACGTTATATGTGGTGCTTTTTACATTATATGATGTGCAAACATAAACATATGTGGTAGTCACTATGTCCATTATGCGTGGTGCTTTTTTTCCTTATATGCAGTGCAAATCACATTATATCTCGTACTTTCGTTAATATACACTGTAGATCTCACATCATATGCTGTACATGCGGTTTCTTTATATGATGTTCTTCCGGCATTATATGAAATTAAGATTAAGATTGAAATTAATAAGAAATTACTACCGCATATAATGCCGGAAGAACAGCATATAAAGAAATCGCAAGTACAGCATATAATGTGAGATCTAAAGTGTATATTAACGAAAGTACGATATATAATGTGATTTGCACTGCATATAAGGAAAAAAGCACCACATATAATGGACACAGTGACTACATTTATGTTTGCACATCATATAATTCACACAATAACAAATCTATTGCATATATTGGTGTGTGTACCGCACACAAATTCAAATGCACTGCATATAAAGACAGTACCACCACATATAAGAAGAGTTGTACTACATATAACAAAGAAAGTACAGCATATAAAGTAACTTGAACCACACATAATGAACTATCTACCACATATAATGAAATATCTACTGCATATAATAAAAGATCTACTGCATATAATGAAATATGCACCGCATATAAGCAAACAAGTCATGATAAGACGGTCATGGCGTTCCATAACACTACCCATATTAAATGATGTGCATGTTCATTAAAAAATGGAGGTATATGCCCTTTACTATTGTACCATAGCTACTACCAGCATGCCTTACACACGGGTGCGTAATCTGATATAGATCTTTATCTCGCTATCCGATCTTTACTCCTACCTCCTTATCACTATGTAAACATTAGTTTCATTTAAGACGGAAGTCAACCCGACTCTTTTGTTAAATTTACAAGATTTACAAGCTTGGTTACGCTTTTGACAGCATCGATCCAGCATATCCCGGTCAAATCAAATATTTTAATAACGTGAAACATTCGTTTTTAAATTTCTGTGTGTTCACGAAGGAAAACATTTCAAACGTCAAAATAATTTGCAGTCACGTTCGCTTTGTTTGATATCAATTCCAATTATTCAAGAATTCATTAGCTTTTAAATATGGATTCTTCATTGATTTGCGTATAAAAATTCAGTTGAACGTTAAGATGCACATTTTGACTCACTATCTGTGGCAAGTTTATGGTACACATGCACGGTAATACGACGGGGTCTAGTTGCTGACTAATGATACTGCAACATCCGTACAAAGCATACAACAATGATAACAAAGAGCAAATATCAATGTGCATACTTTTTTGCCATATGAACAACAAAATACATAATAATAAATGTTTATAATATTATAAAGGATTGTGTTTCTCACAGAACGCCTGTGAAGCAGGAACTTGGGTAAAAATGATCATAATTATAATAAAGATGGGGAATACTTTCGATGCAATATTAGTCTCAGTATGCCATAACGTCACAGATTGGATATTTATATTTTTATCTTCTCGGTCAATATTAGTCCTGTGATCGTAAAACAGAGGGTAAAAAGAATTTTATTCTCATATCATGTATTTTGCATTTATAAAGTTTGTTCTAAGCTATCCAACAAAAGAGAAAACAATGTATATTTCTAATCAACTTTTAATCAGCATGCGAGTCTGGTTTGATAAACAGGTTTGCCAGCATGCAAGATTACAAAATTTGAAACAGTATATCCACCAGATAGCGCAATAAAGTAATAAGTGACTGGATTTCTTTAACAAATAGGCTTATTACCATATTTTTCCTGTCACTACAATCGAGTCACTTATTAGCATAATTGGTAATTCGCTTAGGTCTAGCGGTAATTACTTTGGCTATTGAATAAATAGTAAATTAATTGACAATTAATGGGAACCTGAATCTATTTCAGCTTCAAGATAACGCGTGTAGTGCCAGGACTGGATGCTGATAAGAAACAAGGTGGATTTTATTGTATGGGTCACTCCTAGAATTTATCACAGTCTAGCCATATGCATGGACTTACAAATGTGCACAGTTTTGAAACATTGACTATTATTATGAAGGAAAAGGGTCAGTGTATAAAGATTTAAACCTGTATAATGAAATACAAGGGGCAAGAAACACACAACTAGCGTGTCTATTATTTAAATCGAATCTGGCAGGAACGACAAGAAAGGATCGAGTACGATTTGGTGGCATACTGGAGAATAATATTGTATAACTTTGATAGGAGTCTCTTAGATGCCAGCTTGCGCCGAAATATGAAGAAAGTTAAAGAATGTAACATGTGAAACTGTTCTGATTATAGTGTATGTAGTGTAGAAATGTTTCATATTCTATTGATGAACGCAAAATCAATCGAAGTTTTGTATCGGTTAATTTAGATTGGTTTCGGACTGGAAATTACGGATATCAGGTCAAGCAACACAAATGAAATTGAGCAAGAAACAAACTGCGTTTTGAAGAACTAAATTTCCTGTTATTTGTTAATTTCCGTGTTCCATAAAGTGCGGAACAGCTCGATCTTTTAAACAACATTTCTCTCGTAACGACCTCTGAGCATTTTTCATATTGGCGTTCTTTCTGTGGGCCAATTTGGATTACGAAAAAAGAAGAATTACTTTAATAACTGTCGTTAAGAGAGTGAATATCCTGCGAAGTTAAGCGGAATTTAAAAGAGCTATTCGTATGCCGTATTGGAAAACTTTACAGCGGAGAAGTTTGTGACAGTTCATACAGTTGCGAAAGGGTTGCCTTGGATTTCAGTCGGGTTTATCAGAAAGGTGTTTTGTAAGCATTGTAAAAGGTTATTGTCAATTTTTTGCGTCGCTCAATGCATGGAATGCAGTGGATTTGAATAGAATATGAAACCCAATTTAACTTTGGTTATGTTAAGCTAAGGAACAGATATTTCTCGTCAGATTATCAAATGAATGAAGTGCAAATATTAGGATTATGAAATACAGATAAATTTATTATTTTAAGTTGATGCATACACTATTTGCAATTTATGATATTTTACTGCTAAGCGATTAAAAGCGGTTGTAAACAAGATAAAGGTTCTGCGCGCCGTCTGTGTAATTATGAATAGGGGCCACAGCATAAAAAGATTACACTCTATGTGTAAAACGATATGCCTCGAGGGGATCAAAATATCAGCGGTTGTATGAGATAGGAGTGGTTTTAAAAACAAGACACTCTGTGAGATAATTTACCAGTAAATCTAAACAACCTGTGAACCTATATTAGCGTGTAGTCAAAAGAAACAGGACGTGGATTTCTTGTTAAAAGAAAGGATTTTAACTTATTCAACGCAAAGGGATTTAAACCCTTTTTAACAAAAAGAAGAATTCGGATAGTGTGGAAATAAAAACATAGAAACATGACGCGGGAACACGTTGATGCAAAAATGTTGGAACAAACAGAGGTTAGTAAAAGAGATATTTTAAATATTTTTTGTGGTTACATGTAAGTTAACTCATTATAAGGATATGTAATTTGAAAATGTGAAAATGTTTTAATAGGTTAAGTGATTGCCCAATCAGCAAAGCTATAGAACCAAGTGTATTAGCAAAGTGCGTCAAGGATTAGTACCATTACAAGACTGCTGTGAACTACACCCTAATCAGGACTAAATACTTCGATCTCAATCATCATTGTTCCGATATTTTTTCAAAGCTTGATTGATTATCGATCGACGACTGACTGACTAAATGACTAACACTGACTGACTGTCAGTCTGTTGGTTGTTGACCGATCATTTGAGTCAGTGAATGAATTAGTGAACATCATGAGACTTGAGAGTTGCACTCAAATTCTTATGTTTTTCTTCCGTCAGTTATTTTCCAGACATGTATCATGTGTATAGGGCTTAGTGCGATTTTGTAGCGGGTATCATAATAATCAAAGATCGCATACTTCAAAATATGACCGACTCACACTGTCGATTATACTTTATAAACTCACGAGTTACTTTTGTATATTTGTAAAATTTGGAGAAGAAATAAAACAGCGACTTATGGCAAAACAGAATACTTAGTTGTCTAGCACAAAGCGGAAATATACATACATCTTATACTGTCTACCTTAGGGGGACATAAGAGCGCAATGTTCTGTTCTGGATCACTCAATCTTGAGCCTTTAGAATATGAATAAATAAACAATCTTGGATAAACTAATTATTTTCCCTAATTATGCGATCTATTTTCGTATGATATATTAGAAACCAAATGTTATTTTGTCGTCATAAAACATTGCACAAATAGTTGTATATATTTGCAATAATATTTACTTAATTCCAAGAGCAGCAAATCGGATTTTATTGTATAAAACCTTTTCTTTGGGAAAAGATGATAATTTATTCTGAAATTATAAAATAACATTGATTTTCGGCTTTTGTTACAGAATGGTATATAAAACAATTTGAAAGCCAATATGCTCAAGATATTATTTGATATCAAAGTGACACTTTTCAAGAAATAATCCATCTGGCTTTCAAAAAAATAAAATAAAAGTTTGACTCGACGCACGTAATTCTGTTACACAACTGACAAAGTGAAAATCAGCAATGAAATTTAATAACCTGCAATGTGCAATTTCGTATTACTGATTAAAGATAGGACGTTACAATATTAAATCAGCCCTTTAAGTTTAATGATCGTCTGCTGATAAGGGTTTATGGTGTAAAATAGGGATCAGCTGTACCAACATCTGCTGTCGTCTGCTGTGTTTTCACATTGCATGTTTTGTTGTTTGCTTATTTTCGACATGCACACATTCGTCTAAAGTAGCTATTATATCTTAATGGCGAACCAATAAGATTTAAAACGTGGTCTAAAAAGTTCGAACTCTAGGAGACATAGTTATAACAAGCATGTAAAATCTTTTTAACACGAATGTGCTCATTATAACTAGTGTCATGTCAATTTCTTTCGTACAAAACAAGAACTTAATTCAGTGTGATGGTCATATTTATTCTTGTGATTCAACCAGCTCGAACCGGGCAGGTGTATGTAACTTGTAATTTTCTTCAACGGTTAATGATACCAACTTTTCAAATCGTTTACAAATAATGACCGCCAGCAAAGTCCGTTTAAACTACACCACGGCTAAATTCAAGATTACGTAATCCGGTATTGAAAGTCAGCCAGAGGGTGTGTGAACGACGATAAGGTAATTACAGCTGTCTGAACCGACCGCCAGGGTGCATACACAATGTTGACAATTAGACATTTATGATGTAATATGATCTAAATACACAAGTTTGTAGGTCAGTGTTTACAGTTCATCGGACCTAGCCACTTGTTGATGTAACGGTTGAACTTTCCGAGATGAATGTACTTAAAGACAACATAATCATTTGAGCTGTTATCTATAGGCCCAATGTCACATTGCTGTTCAAAATATCATTGAGTTACTGAAGCACCATCATTGAGTTACCGAAACACCATTATTGAGTTACTGAAACTCCATCACTGAGTTTCTAAAACACCAGAAGTAGAACGCTTTTAAAAACTTTTTAATCAATGTTTTACAAAAACTGTCTTTATTGACATTTAAATACTTTGTTTTATTTAATGTTACAGTCTGACAAAGTGTGGTCAGGTTTCAAAACATTGCTGATAACTTATGTACACTATAAAACACTCTATAAACGTAATGTATGTATGCAAGTATTTGACGTCGTTGTGATGTCTCGAGCATTTTTGGAAATGGTAGTAAAAATCCTAAGACGCAGTGACGTGAGGTACTCGATGAATGAAATGTTTTGCGCATCTAGTTTAAAAATGATAAACTGACATAAGAGTTGCTATTTCACTCGTCACGGAAGTTTAGTCACGAAACAATGGCTGCTCCCTATAAGTCATTGCACGTATAATATTTACAAGACACTTTGTGTAAATCTGTCCATTTGCATCCACAAAGCTACTTGAATAATAATGGCGGTATAAACCTACTGTCATGTATTGTCAACATATCTGGACTCAAATTTCTGATTTCATTGTTCCTTCTGTCAACTAGGCGAGTAGACAGAAGAAAGACAAACATAGTGGTGTTTGTTTAACAAAACAACGCTTCGGCCTCAGAAAATGGTCAGCTTGTCGATCTATATCTCTCGGAGGGTTAATTACAAATGTCTTATTTCATAATGCATATAAATAATATATTATGAATAATATATGATACGATTATCGTCATCTTCCGGCTGATGCCAGCGTTCTCTTAAACGTTAATAATTAGTTCATGTACCACGAGAATTGTTATCTCACAGAAAGGGCAGACTTAACACCGGGTCAAAATAGTATGATTTAGTTGCTTTGTTGTTGTTGTTGTTGCAGTTTCTTAAGCAAATGCGATGTTGAACCACCATGACACACTGGTAGAGCGTTCTCCTCAAATATCGGAGGGCCCCGAATTCGATTCCTATCACTGCCATGGCTATAGTGTCCTAAGGCAAGACGCATTAAGTCCACATTGCTTATTTCTCTTTTTGGAGTTGATTTCATTTGGATTTAGTCCTTATAAATACACAATTAAGTTGTAGGAACTTGTTTCGCATTCGGGAACAAATACTTTGTTATAGAAAGAATAAACCAATGCGATTGGTTGGAAAGGATAGACTGGCATCCATACCTTACATTTAGTCATTTACTATTTCATTTTATTATTATTTGTCCATTCATTCTTACACAATTAACTCCATTTGCTGCCAAAATTGTAAATAGATGATCAAGCCCTGTCAGTAGACATGGGCCAGAAAATATTTTGCTGCTTAATGAAAATATAAATTATTATCTAGCCTGGTGGCGAGGCTAAGGAAATGATATAAGTTGCCATCTTTTTCTTCTTAATAATTCTTATTTAATTTGCAGGTGTCCAATGATATCTAATTGCTTTGAAAGCAATAGCAATGTTGTATTAAAACCTCAATAATAATTCAGTGTGAGTGTGTGCTTCTGTGTCCAGGTTGTGTGCAGGTTGTGTCTAGGTCGAGTCTTGAGGCCGATAAAGTTCCCTACACAACAACGCCATTCCTGCAGACTGTGGAAATCATACTAATAAAACTTGACGAAAACCACTGAAACATCGCCCAGTGATTGATGATTCCAGATATATATAAGATTGCCACCATAATTGAAATAGAATTGCTGTATGTTACAGTTCCGCGTTAGGACAGTGGGCACGGGGAAACAATCAATAGTCAGCCAATAATTGAAAAATCTGAGACATGTGCACGAGAACAAATGATATCAGTCGCGCAAATTCAGAACGTATATGAGTTTTATGAAGAACCTGGGGACTTTTAATTACATTAAGATCATTAACACGCCAACCACTTTCCTAATAAAATACAGCATAAGAGATAATTGTCAGGCTAGTCGCTAATCAGTGATAAAATGCATCATTATCAAATTTTGTCTAAAATTGTTTGGTAAGTATATAGCTCACTAATGATATCCCTTTCCAGCACTTCTCAGCAGGAAGTACTCATGGTGAACTATTCTGACCACCTCGTGCCCATCGCATATCGTCGTGCGTCATCCGTCGTCAACATTATGCGTCTTCCTCATCGAAACTTCACACAAGTGTTCTTTAGGTTATCACCTACCAAAGTTGTTAATAAACACTCCATGAAGAACTCTGCTAACCATGACAACCAAAACGAAGAGCTTAGCAACATTTCTTACCCATAACTGAATAAATCATAGCTAAGATGTTTAGTGTGTACCATTTTCTACACTAGTAGTTCTCTACCAAGTTTATTCAAATCATTCCCATTGGGGCAATATTGGTCCCACCTTTGGACTTTCAAGTTTAATTCAAGTTCTTCCAGAAGGTCTTGGACCCATGTGGCAATACATGCATACATGTATACAAAACACAAATACTTAGTAATTATACATATCTACCGTAGATCATAAATGTTTTCGTAGAAATTTCCTTTGCGTGGTTCTCTATCATGTTTGTTTAAATTGTCTTGATTTACAAGAAAACATGCTTCCGTGACATAACTTTCAAATCTCCTGCCAAGACATCCTATGTCAGATTTTGATATACACTGTAATATCTCAGGAATATTTATGTGACCTTCTCCCAAGTTTACTCAACCAGAGAAGTTGACTGGTTTCCCTATATTTCAAAATACTCAGCTAAGTAATATAGCACCATCATGGTCGTCTTAGCTTAATTAATTTTAGTAGAACGTTAAAGTTAAAGCTCTCCCGAAGAAGTAGTTAAAAAGTCAATTATTTTGAGTGAGTATCATATGGTATGATCGTTTAATTAATTTATGGTTTGTCATTTAAGTGCTACGACAACTAGCCAGAATTTGTTTCAATTCTTGGAAGAAGTTTTATCATGATTATCTAAATGTTTTTCAATGACGTCACGGAAGTGTTACTTACGTCATACGAGGAGTATACCACCTGACTCTTGAAATACCATTGTACGTTATTCTGCACAGGGGATATTGTCAAAGTTACACTGTACCAAAAAAAGGAAAGTAGCCTAATTGAGATTTTGAAACAATTGATCCTCAAAATATCTGTAAACAATGCTTTCAATTATACTTTTGCACAATGAAGTCTTCGCAAACGACCGTCACCAATGGACGGAGATTAAAGGACATTTACGCTCTCCCACTTAGCTCTTCCTGAGAGCAGATATTACATTCTATGATAATTATTATCATTATTTATCTTTCACTGAAAGGTACATGTAAGTCCATGTATGTTGCAGATTAACTTTGTGATTGAGTACTGTACGTAAGATTGACGTACACAAGGGTGTAGATATCTACGTTTTTATACAATTTTTGCTGAAAAATGAATGGTCATGCTAAACAGTGAGTAACAGCCAGTTCCGCATCGGACCATTTCTAGTCGGAACAGTACTTGATAATGCTATGTGGCAATAAACTCGATTTGCTAATTATATTTCCGTACTGTCATAAATTTATTGTACTTTTATTTCCTTATATTTAGTTTCAGGAGATAATCCTATATTTTTCATTAACAATATAACTGATTGTATTGCTATGGTTTATTTCCTATATTGACTGTACAGTTCATTACTATTCAATTTATGAGTTCATCTATGCTTCAAATGTGCCAAAGTACAAAGAAGAACATAATGAATGTTTTCTCTGTTCTGTAGTAGCCAACAGTTGCGTATGCATTAGAAATGTTCTGTCTGCTCTTTAACCAAACACAGCACTATTGCATTAAGGTTTATACGGAAGCCCAATAGTGCCACTTTGTTTTTTTTAAATGGATTTTTTCAACATAATTGTTTTGAAAATTCAAGATACTAAGTTGAA
>JAUMHA010380418.1:0-10745 GCA_032359765.1 Saxidomus gigantea
TGTATTGTTTAAGTTTGCAATCGGATATGAAATTATGTTTACCATACATTTATTACTGTCTTTCATTTGAATATTCCATCGTAGCAAACCGTTAAAAATCACAAACAGCTTAGATTCTCAAATGACCAGTGAATTGAACGTTCATTATAGTGTTGGAAAATGATCCAGGTTTTTCAAATAGTGCATATCATGATCAACATTCATATGCAACCTGATCATTATACATGTATGTACTGCTTCCTTTTCAGTTCGTATTTTTCTTCGTTATACGCGCCTGATATTACTATCCAAATTGAAAGATTGGTAAGTCCATTATAAAAAACTTATTTTAAAGTCCCAGGATCACAATTACAAGTAGCTCTTATTTTACAATTAAAGATGTCTTACCGGCGGAAATGACCTTTATGTGTACCAAATCATTCCTAACGTTTAATCGATGTACATGTTCGGAATATAGAGCAGTACTTTTTAAAATTACATTACAAAAAATGGAAGGCTTACTGGCAACTCTTTTTCGTGAAGAAACGATTTGAAAAGAAAAGAAATGAATAAGTCAACATACATGTAGCTCTTGAGTAAATATAACATGGTTGTATCATTATTCTATCAGCATATTTATTTTACAATATCAGTAAGTTCAAAAAGATCCTAGGACTTTAAGTTACTGTAATACACAAGCAGTAATCGATGTCGACAGATTCATATAAATTATGTTCTAAATACTGATAATGGATTTATCAATTGAGAGATATATAGCATTGTTATTTCACTTGCGCATCTTTTAAAATAATTAGTGCATACTTACCTAATGTTAAGACAAAGTAGTGAACTTTTTTGTATGTTTTGTTCAATTCATGTAGCATTAACGTTTCACTTGTATATCTGTTAAGGTAATTAGGACATTCTTACGTAGTGGTAAAATATAGCATTGTAATTAACAATGGAGCATCTTTGTACACTCATAGATGAAGAGACAATGTTACCCTTTATTTGTGTTATTTATGTGTTAGTTAAATGCTAGCTTATTAAAAAAAAAGCGTTGGATAAATTTGTTTTGGAAAATGTTGTACATTTTCTGGTTAAGAATATATAGTCTCATGTAAGTCCGTTTTAAACTATTATAAATTAACTGTAAGAGTTAAGACACTTTTCTTCCTTGTTAGATGAGAAGTTACTATCCGTTAACAAATGTATAATTACCCATTCACGCATCATTAACAAAGGAAGTTAAAACAGTGGTTAGATATTATGTTGTGACAAAAATACACCTTTCTTTAGCTGTAAATTTTAAGTCTTAAATATTGTATACAATTTAAGTTTGTTTGAACGTGTGATTTTCATGATGTTTAAGAAATTGACAAAATTTCACGTTTAATGTTGACCCTTAAAACTCATACCTGCAACAGATACGAGTAACATTAAATCCATTTAAATGACGTTAATAAATGCTTTTTTTTAACAATTCGTAATTCAAAACAAATATCGACGTTACAAATCACATATTTTCTTAAATAAACATATCGAAAGTTTCCGGATGTCTCCCTCGCCTTTTCATCTTTTGTTACGTTTAAACTTAGATTTATCAAAACGAAAGGGTCATTGATTTCATTATTTTAGTCTTATTCTGTCTTCGATTTTACTGTTTACTTTCGATAATTTGACGTTATTTTATAATCATATAACGACGTAGGCTTACATGAATGACTTGATGTCATTTTTGTACGTTCGTCTGCTAACAATTGCTTGAAAAAGCTGTTATTGTTTGCAAAGTCATGTAGAGCGGTAATCCTTTCGCCGCAGAATCGAAGGATCCCCATCAGTGCCTTGGCCGTAGTGACCTTAGGCAATATGCTTAATTCAATATCGCCTCTCTCTCTCTTTGACGTTTATTCCGTCTGGATTGCTTGTGTATTGCTTTGTTTATCCAAGCAATAAGAAATAATAAAAAAAATGTTTCACTGATCGATTAGAAATCAAAACATATAGTTTCTACTATGAACCCTTATCATTTAGCGGAAGTTTTGCACCTTTCATTTTGTGACTGTATAACCACAAAAATACCCTAAGCTTTTTATTCTATTGTGTTAATTTTTTATTGACGACGGTATTTTCGGACTGTAAAATTTATAAATGTGATACGAAGACGACTAAGTACGTTTTATTGGTTAATACATTTTGCGCTAATAGTTTAATTTAGTTAATGGTTATATAAGGAATACGTATGAGTGCCGCGTAAAAAACTTAAGTGTAATAGAAGAGTTGACCTTGATCCGAATAAATATCACAGTGGCTAACATTACTTTTGCAATGTAACGGTAGATCAAAATTAAGGATTTGCTGCGATTTTTGAAGAGTTTTTGCGTATTGTCTACAAACATAGATTGACAAATATTCTTTTTGTGCTTCTCTACATCCGATATAATGAAAACTATGGCGTAAACGTCTTAAATTTAGAAATATTTGCGATGCTTTGTTAACTTTTTTGTCTGCATTAAATGGCAAACCTATTACATGTACAATGTATCTGTTGATATCTTCAACGATTTTACCACTAGGGGTTCACTTCAGTGTAACTTAATTTATTTTCAAAATTCAATGCATCTATTAAACACAGCGTTATCGTTTAGTATGCTCCACAAATGTTGAATAACTATACTATTGTATTGAGTTGTTAAACCGTGTGCTTTTTAAAGTTTACAATAGCTTTATTCTTAACTAGATGACAAAACATGATTTTTCCTTTTTGAGTTCGTAACAAAGAAAAGTTATTTCATCTTCCTCTGATATGTTTACAATGAGTACCCGATGACATACTTATCATTGCACTTGGGAACTTGAGAACTTGACGGCTTATACCTTAAGATTATAAAGAAAGCTCTATGTATAGAGATATTTAAGATATTCATAGGGGTATCTCACTGTTTTTCTCCGATTTAAATTCAGATATGGGTATATATCGAATTCCCGTAACGTTTCACCTACATTTTCCTTTGCTAAGGGTTTAACTTTGTAATTAGTATTTTGTTTTAAAAAGGACAATTTAAAACTTGATACTATTGTTGACAAAACTGTTTAGTGAACTTTTAGGGACATTACCTATAACTGATGCCAAGCTAAATAACCTCCAAAACATAAATAATAGAATATTTGGAAATATATAATCTGCTAGATGTAAGGAGTGCTTCTTTAAAGACACAGCACGATCTACATTTGGAAAACAGTTATAAGACAAAAGTGTGCAGTTCTTACAGTTACAGTGTAGAAAAGAATATAACTGAGAATTAAGAGTTCCTACCATAGATTTTAATCATGTTAATTGTTGACAGTATATAAATTTTAGAAGTTTCGTTGCTATTTTCATCCTAAGAATAGTTTAATACGGTATGATTTTAAACATTCTTTGGTAACAAATTACATTATAATGCGTAATGAATGAATAAATTTTAAAGTATTATTCGGTTACAACTTATTAAACACTCCATGTAGATAACTCCTGTGTAACTGCCCATTTACATGAAAAGGAAAAAATACATTCCCGTTTTGCAACAATTTGTACTTCTCTTTAACTTATCATAAATAACATTTGGTAAAAACTACACTGAATTAGAACTGATTTCTAGACGCACTTCTGACGCGTTCGAGTAAGCGTTTTGTCTTCTCAGAATTAATTCCTTCAATTTCAGAAGACAGGTGCCATTTGGTACTTCAGAATTGGGAACTGAACCCTAGAAGCGCTTTTGAAGTTTTCGATTAAGCGTTTTTAAATATCGGAACTAATTGCTTTAATTCTGGATTTCAATCAGATTTGCTTTAGTCACGTGATCAGAAACTGTGCGTCCAGCAACATGATCTCTGCATGTTGAAACAAGATTGGGGTGCATTTATTTCATATAATTTCATTGATATATTTTATTACTAGTGATATAATCTTTAAAACAGTTTTCGCCTTTTTTATTATTCGCCTTAGTAAAGAGCTTTGCTTATTCCGAAAAAATAATCGTTCGATTCAGAACTATTTCTGTGACATGGTATTCTCATTCTAGAAGCACCTAATGGTACCCGGCTATTGTAGGCTAGACGCTCACCACGGCTTCAGTTATTATTTCAACACGTAGGTCTGAACTGCATGTATCATACAATTTAATGTCAGTAAATATTTCTCAAATAACCGTTCTCGCACATCTAGTCTCCCCTTTTACCATAATTGTTATCATTTATTAGTGCATTAAAAAATATTTCATGTAACTGGGTCACATAACCATTTCATGTAATAGAAACATGACGAAAAAAACCCACACATATTTCGTATTTTTCTTCCTATGAAATCTTTAAATTTACAATTGTTACGATTTAAATAAAAGAAGCTGTCTATCATAATTTTTGTTAGATAAATGCACGAACATGTTGTCACTTTTCAAGAACTAATGCAATGTGTGCGTTTATACCTGACTAAAGGTATGGCAAAGTTTATGAATAGTTTATTGCAACTGAAGTATTAAGGTGCCATTTTAATTCTTATAAAATGTGATTTACAAACTGGTAATGTAATTAAATTGTAAAACATCTAATACAAATCAAAATCACGCATTTACAGGAGACCGCGTCCGTGTTCGAGTGGTTAGTGTCGCTGGCTTGAGATCAGTGTAACATCTCAAAGATTGAGGTCATTGGGTTCGCGCCCTGCTACCGACCATGACTCTTCATGTGAGAAATTTGAAGGTTTTGTTTTTGCAGAAGATAGGAGTCTAGTAATGGTTTTACCTAGGATTGTCTGTCCACATATTTGTATTTTTCGTCCTAAGAATCATTTTAAATATGTAATTGCTTTTAAATTTTTGCGCTATAAATAAAAGTAGACGTTTATTTTTCTAATTTACTTCCGTTTTTTTGTCGGATACATGAAATCACTTTTTAAGACACTAATGCAATTTGTGCGTTTATACCTGTCTAAAATGACAGTATAGTTTCTGAATATTTCATCGAAGCTGCAGCATTGAGGTGTCATTTTAATTTATATGAAACTGTGTTTTGCAGACTGGTAACGTAAACACATCTTACGCAAATTAAACTGACGCGTCAACACGAATAAGATAAATCCGCGGGAAAGAGTTTCACCATGTTGCATTTGATCGATTGTTTCCAAATTGTATCTCAAGCTACTACATAAATACAATAACACAATAACAATTCAAATTAATTGTCTTACTTCTATTCTACTGTTTCAGTGATTAATTGCGTGGAAAACGATCAGATGATTTAATGTAAATATTTGGATTACATCAAATTAAGTATATAGTGTGATCAGAAAAAAATATTTGAATTTAACGCTGCTCGCTCTCAGATTTTTCTTTAACTTTTTATATGACTGTTTGTTCTAAAATATGTTATTTTCATACAGTTTGAAGAACTTTGCTTTCTCACCAAAATCTGAGAGCAAGCATCTTTAAATATTATTGAAAACTATTCCGATACATTTCGAGTATGTACTGAACTATTTTTAGATCGTTTCTCGTACAAATAAATGTCAATTTAAGCGGTAAGACATCTTTCTTTGTAAATACTCATGATATTAAACCAAAAGTGCACCTGCAACTTTCACTTATGCCAAAAGTCATGTTGATCTATATTTAATGTACATTCAAGTTCAAGTTTGAATGTTCAGTCATTCTTTTTACATCTTTCAATAAAATCATGCAGGTCTATGTAGACACTCAAAACTGCGTTGTCCTTTTTCTGTCTTAAACTGAATGCACATTCATCATTATTACTTCTTTGTTAATTTGTTAATTTGGATTATGTTGGCCAAACGTCATAACAAGTTTGCTTGTTTCATACTCTCTAAAATATTGTTCTTGATATTACGGCATTATCTATCCCCGTATCAGGTAGACAATATGTACAATCTCTTTTTTTGTTGGTCTGCCTAATCTCCTTTATCCGCCCTCTCACGTTTACCTTCCCCTCTCTACAACCTTCATCCACCCTAGTCATTTGCTATCCGTTCTCACGTACTATTCGCCGCACATTGCTGCATATTCCCTTTCTACTGTGATTTTTACCTTTTACCTGCTTTTCAATTATCAAGTGGAAAGTCAAGCTTCCGGCGGGGTTCGAACCCACGACCTTCCGCTCATGCGTCAAGTGCACTAACCACTGATCTATAGAGATACAATCTTGATGGACAGAAACGTCTAATGTCAAAGCAGATTTTATACATTAATAGTGTCTATAACAGGGATTATCACATGTTTGATTCGATTTTGATTTTCTGTATGAATAATCGCAAATTTGACGCACGTATTTTCATGTTTCATTGATAGAAAGTATATCTTTTATAAAGAAAAGGCAATGTCTTTTCCATGCATTATGTTCACAAATTTTAACTTCTTTGCAACAGTTTATGTCACACCAGATCTCAAAATTGCACATTCCTGCACAAGTAAACACTATAAAAATGTCATCAAATCTTTCACCGCGATCTCGTGCAGACGGAGTGCCATTTCGTATCCTTTGTTTATAGAGATGTGCAATTTCATAAGCAGTTGTGAACACAAACCATTCCAAATGAACAATAAACAAGAAGGCAATTCAATTCAATAACTTCTGCACGAGCTTCTAAATTGATTTCATGCTGTACGGATTTTAATACAGTATAACTGCAGTAAAATGCTCGAGTTATTCATCTTTTGTCATATCTAATTTTACCAAACTGATAGACTATTTGAAAAAAAAATATGATAGTTCAATTGAAATGTTTAACTAGTAAATCATATTTTGTTTCATATTTCTTTATCGACGGTATTTTGTTGTTGTTGCATTTTAATTCATCTTTTTCATTGTTGAAGATCATATAAAAAAAGATATATTTCATTTTGACATGTAAATCCTTGTATGTCTGATATGTTACCTTCGGTATATAAATATTTTATTATTATTACCGTGTTATCTCAATTCAAGAAATTTCCAAGTAAAATTATCTCTTTCTGTAGGTCTTATTAATAAAATGTATTGATTTTCCACAAGTTACGACCAATCGTTCTCAATTTTTAATATTTCTTTTATATTTTATGAATTAATTAATGACGTAACAAATGTACTATGATGAATTTATTTCATAAAAACAAATCCATGTTGGTTTCCATGGTAACATAGACTTGTTATAATATAACGCTCATGACAGTTTCAAAGAAAACGTTTTACAAACGTCAATGCTCGAGTTAACGAAGTTTTAATGTACTTAGTTGATCACTAGACTTGCTAGACATCTTTATTCGATCTATATTTCGGTAATAATGTTCTTCTATTAGGACTATCCGATATTAAGACCACCCTTGCTATTAAAACCAATTATTTCGAAACAAAATCGCTCCTTTGCTAGTAAAAAGATTCGATAAAAAGACCATTTCGATATTAAGACTGAGGCACTCCATACATCTAGCAGATTAAATTCTCGAAACATATATTATGTGTTCATTGAATGTAAAATGATGAATAAATACAATTTTAAAGAAGAACCTATGGCACCCCCCCCCCCCCCCCCGATTTTACCACAATTGATCAATATAGAGGCTTTCTGTAATAAATCGCATCAACCCATTAATTGTAAAACAACAACTCTACATAGATGGTTTACGGTACTGCAGTATATTTTATACCGCTGATTTAATCGATAATGACTGGGAATGCATAGCTGAAACTTTTAGGTTACGCTATAATACCTTTCAAAGATTCTAATATTTATGTTTTGGATGTTATTTAGTTTGACATCAGTTATAGGGTATGTCCCGTTAAGAACACTTATGCCGGTCTGAATGACGGTCTTAGTACAGAAACTTTGTACTAAGCTTCCAAAATTCTGTCTCAAATGTAAAGTGATTATGCCATTTGTTTTGCAGTCCATATAATCCAGCTTCGGTGTCAAGCCAGGGCACTTGGGGTATATCTTAGCAAAAAACAAAACATTATACAGGCGTCTTAGATACAAACAATTGGTGCCATCGTCTCTAATAAACGATTGTCTTCACAACTCTCTATCATATGGTGGTCTTTCGACAATGATTTATTAATATAAAGCGGAAGCCATTGTTTCACAATCGAAGTAAAACAAATTAGCATAAACAAATTTAAAATAAGATATTCAATAATCCCTAGATCTGAAACGTCACATCTTTTGCATAACTAACTAGCCCTAGGATCAGGCTATAACAGACAAGCTTTTATGTCAAGTGGTAAATATATCTGGAAATTTTCCAAGATGTCTGTCTTTTTTATTACATTTTTGGCATGGTAAAAGTAAAATGTAAGACTGTGTAACAACTGACGTTCTATCATGATACGAATAATTTAAAAGTGCGTGTAAATTTGACGTTTTTTTCAATCTAAAGGATTCAATTTTGTTTCCTGAATTTGTGACGTTACCTTTCATCTAGAGAGCTAACGTCACTTAGGCTCCAGTCTTCCCTCCTCTAGTTTTTAGAATTGTTTCGTCCTCTTATAAGTTTCTATTTCTATCACGCTTGGATTTTCTATATACTAGATAATTCAAAATGTTAAAGCTTCAAGTTTTGCTACCAAGAGAAAACAAATAAGTATTTGATTGCCTATCAAAAAAATGTTATTCTGGTAAAGGCTTTTGCCGAAACGTATATATGAAAATGATGATATAAAATGTTATTGTAATAATGTGTTGTTGAATTTTCCATTCTTATTGCCTATCCAATAAAACAACTTTGCTAGAATTGATAATATTCTGTCAACCCAACTAACATTGGTCTGTTTCATACATCTACATGTAGATTTCATGCTGATATGTAAGACGGATGCCTGGCTGCGTATCGCTACATACATGAAATATATTACTATACAACCATTGCAAGTCGTCAAATATACACCTTCAATCGCCCTTTATAAGTCATGTACATACTTCTGTCTTCTATCTTCTTTCATTGTTGATTTTGATAGAGTTCTACCTACTCATTAATTATGCTTTTATAATTAGAAATCGGTTTCTTTATGCCGTGACGAGCGGAGCTTCTTCTATCATATATATTCAGTGTAAAAAGCAATATATCGACAAACTGGGAACTCTTTCATGGCGTACTGTATTGAGCACTTACAAGAGATGAATAAGGAAAAGCATTTACAAAGAGATATAATCTTACATAATATGCTAGTATGGATAACCAGACTAAGAGTATATGTTGAGAAAAAAGAGTAAAATATAAATGTTATCAGAACAATATTCTATGTCAAGCAGAAAACAACTTTTCACTGATAAAAGTGGCAAACTTATTTATTAAACTGATAACGAGAAAAATAACGAGATAAATACAGGCACTGTAAACTTATCAATTTCATTTCACTTTGTCCGAGCAGAGAAAACATCTGTAATTCTAAGAATAAAACAAAAAAGTAAATTTGCACCAGTAATGTAATATGTAAAATAAAACGGAAGTTATTTGTGTGTGCATTTGCTGTGTATCTATTATTTTCATTCGTAATTCAGCGTTTGCATGTGAAATCTGGATACTTTATTCAACTTTTTGGATAAATCGTTTCTGGTATTAAAAGAGTTTTATTTTTACCAGAGAGAACAACACCTTAAAGGTTAGTTATATCACTCCGTAACTGTTATATATTTTGAAAGCTTTAGTACCGACATTTCTGAAATATCTATGTTCTATTTTTTAAATGTCTCTCGATTGTGAAGTGATTACTATGAAAGGGCATTTGCCTAAACATTGCAAAATGCAAGATAACAATATGTCTCATTAATACTTTTCGCCAGAGATAATCATTTGCAGACTTCATGCTTAGTTTAAACATGTACATTAACCTCGATTTCGATGCGCTGCACTTTAATAACAAGGAAGTTGTACACGCTTTAAAGAGGCACTCCCTATATCTAGCAGATTATATACTCGAAACATAGATTATGTGTTCAATGAATGAAAAATGATAAACAAATACAATTTCAAAGAAGAACCTTCATTTTACCACAATTGATAAATGTAGAGGCCTTTTGTAATAAATCGCATCCACCCATTAATTGTACAACAACACCGCTGATTTCACTGATAATGTCTGGGAACACTTGCAAAGATTCTATTGTTTATGTTTTGGAGGTTATTTAGTTTGACATCAGTTATAGGATATGTCCATATAAGAATGTAACTGAAAAGATTTATGCTGATGTTCCATATGGCATACCAAATTGCAGTTTCATAGAGGCATTGTTCATGTATTTTCTTTCAATACAACATAGCTGGGAGTTATCAAATAACACTGTCAACATTAACTCTGGGTAGTGCGACATATTTATTATATCGTGAAATCTTTATTGACGAAACAAAGACACGGACTGGTTTAGGCTAAGATATAAGCTAGTAAGAGGTGCTTACGTTTTCTTCTAAAATAAAGACCGGGGTATAAAATCACATAATTTTACATTATTATGATTACCTTTACTTTCAAAAGTTTTAGCAGTGTACATGTATCAAAAAGACAAATGATTTTATAATTATGCGTTACGTAATTCATGGTAATTTCAAACGCTAATTATTTATCTAAAGCATTCTTACAACACAATCAACCTTAGGGCTACTCACGTTGACGGGAATTTGAAATGGGGCCACAGCTATTTTTTCGCTTAGAGAGGAGCATGTAGTAACGTGACATTGAGTACAAGTAGTAACGTGGCACTGAATGCAGGTAGTAACGTGTCACTGAATGCAGGTAGTAACGTG
>JAUMHA010380429.1:0-12526 GCA_032359765.1 Saxidomus gigantea
ATCCGTATTATACTCCTTGACCACCTTCATAACTTTGAAGTTAACTTAAGCGTACTCCTTTTTGGTGATTCAACCCTGTCGGACCTAGAAAATACCCTCATCTTCAACCAGGTTCAATGTTGTATACGAAATAGCAAGCGATTCACTTAATTCATATTAATGCTAGAGACGTTTCTTACTTCTTTTTTCTTTTCTGTCTCTTCTTCTAAATTCTTTAGTGATTTCTGAATGTCATCATACCATGGTGACAAAGATACATGTCCTTCCATACTGTATATTTCAGTCTTATATATTCTATATATTTCTACAATTATGTATCTGTTAATCTGTATGTACAATTGTATATAGTTGGGAATAAAATATGTTTAAACTAATAACGAATAATTGTAATATATTAAAACTTAATAATATGGAAAATAATTATTTTGTCTATAGTATATGAAGATAAAAGATTTCCTCTGTATTGGTGCTAGATGTCGTTGCCATGGAAAAACATCTATTTTAATAGAAACATGTAGAGTTTACGGTATATTATCTCACGATCATATTGATACCAAAAACCCCTTGCACCCTTTCGAGGTAATACCAAACTCAAAATTTCAGCGCTCAGATTTATTACTAAAACTTACTATCTTCACGTCGATACCAAGGCGTCCAAGAAAATGAAAAGTTAGATAAACACTTTGTCCAAACAGACTTGATTTCCTAAGGAAGTATTATCCCAACTGTAATAAAAGGCAAATGTCATGAAGTTGTTTCCCTTTATACGTAGTGGTAATAATTCAATGAAGTGATATTTAGATAAATGAACATTTTTGTTGTTGAAATAAAACAAGATTAGTACATGGAACCAATTTTTATATAAACATATATGATTTGTCCAATTAATTATTTTTTCAAGAATAATTGTTCCGTTTAAGCTTTACTTTGAGAGTATACGCATGTACATATATACATACACATACATACAGATAAAACACTTATACACAAAAATATGACGTCATTATTCGGTCTTTTTCCATTAAGTGGCCATGGGAATATCACCTTATACCACCTACGTAGGATTGTCCGTCCGTCCGTTCGTCCGAACATCCTCCAGGACGCACCAACCAAGCCATACACCAATTCGCACGCACGCACACATACAAAACACACGCACATCCATCCGTCCATCCATCCACATCCATCCATTCACACGCCTCCATTCATCCATCCATTTTTATACATGTACATACATGCATAAACTTACGTACGTACACTGCAAGCACCCACACACGGTTTTTATGACGATATCATACATATGATTTATTGCTATACTTAGTTTTTTGTATCTGTTTTATATGATGTTCGTGTCCGTTTATTTATTTAAAACTAAAATCTGATGATGCATTTAAGTTTTGTTTTTTATTATGTTGTAACAATGCACAATAATAATAGTCACGGGTGTCACATACAAAGAAAGAAATGTCGTTACGCGCACAGTGTACATAATCTAATAGCATGAACGGGATATGGAGTACAGATAAATCCAAAGACGTTGTTTCAATGACAAGTATGAACAAAGGTCCATGTCCTTGACGAACATGGTTTACCCAGGACCAGACAAGTAATGATTTATGGAGAGTGCATTCGACTTAATGTTATGATTTATGGAGAGGAGTGCATTTGAATTAATGTTTTCTTTTTAAAGAAATTTACGCGAACGGTAGATCACACTCAAAACTGCGCATTTTTAATCATAGCTTTTCCGTATTCCCGTATTCATTAACAAGATTGCGAAATGAATATATGTTAGGTGTCCTGTATAATACAGTATTCCGGTTTGTAGATTAACTTGCGATATGATATGTCGCTTAAGAGTGTCAAGGGCACTGTAAGTGAAATTGAATACATTTGCAGTTTTCATTGCGAATAATACGGATATGCTTTACAGAAAAACTTCCCTATGTCGAAATTGGAAGAGAAAATATGTTATACAATCATATTTTCTAAAGTTAGTAAGAAAGATATTAATAAACATTTACTTTTATTAACTTTGGAGCAAAACAAAAGCGGAAGACATGGCAACAGAAACGCAATAACGACATTTGATAATATTAACATAAAATTTAAAAAATCGTCGTATCTTTTACGGTACATACATTAAATTTAAGTTCACACCCTGTGAAAATGTTAACATTAATACTTTGCAGCACACAATACTTTACGACGAATTGGATCAGGTGCATACCGAGACTGGTGATATCTTTATTTGTCATACAGCTCGTAAAATTCGTACGTTATTACAACAAAAACGTACAGTCCACATTATTGTAACAGCTTTGTATATGTTGGTGACTATAATGAAAAAGTCCCAAAAAAATAAGACTTTTTTGCATTTAAACGAGTGATATGTTTGACACAATACACACATTACTAAACTATAAAATCGTGATGTCTTTCAATTGCGCCCTTCACTAGCACTTACCAAAGCGCGTATCTATAACATTATGTCCTCATTAGTAATATGTTTAAAGTTCGGCAGTGTAAATGAGCGCTATAGAGAAAGGGAATTGTTAGGTATTATCAACATAATTTTCAATGGGGGCATTTCCAAAACGACGAAACGTTAAACATCATTTTGCTTCGTACATTCTATCTGAAATAAGCAAGTAAAGTATACATCATTGCTGGAAATATCGTAATCAGGCTTAAAGCTGTTATCTCTGAATAACATTCATTATGTGTATAAAAATACAAGAACGCTTACATCAATCGTACGCTTGACATTTTCCCTTGGTATTTCTGTCGTTTAAAACTGTAGCTAAGTTAGGTGTAATGAAATTTACTTCCTGGTGATTCATTCAATTGTTATCAACGACATGTTTCAGTTTTACTTGATTCACAGCTAAAATAGTCATCGAGTTGGTAAAATATGCATAGACAGACATTGATGCAAAATATCAGAGGCACGGTCAAGTAGTTTTTATTGATCACACTTAACATTAGATTGATTCTTTTAACAATATGACAGTGATGTTCATATACAGCAATGCCAAAGTTTGCAATCATTATCAATTTGGGCATTTTAATTTGATTTGAACTTTATGGTTTCTTTGTTATTTCCACTTAAATATTTTTTGCTCTTGAAATGCCAGTACAAAGTTGAGTCAATTCGAACTGAAAATTTAAATACTCTGCCAAAATGTAATAGACCTTCTCATTTAATGACTCAAATCTAAAAATAACAATGTTATGCGCATAATCACTTTAAATGCCACAAGTGTATACGTCTGTATTTATTTTTATCACACCAAAGCAAGAAAGTATCACGCAAGTATTGCATGATGTAATGTTGGTCTCGAAAAAAAGCTTTGCTTGATAGATCTTAATACCGAATACAATTAATTTGCTTGCTACTTCAGAATATACTCTGACAAAGGAAGATCTGTTTTTCATATTGGAAAAGCTAAATTGCTATCATAGCCGACAATGACGTAGTATCTATTGTACATTGCAGCCGAGAGAATGCCGGAATTGAATGCATATTGTTACATAAATGTCGCAAAACATCATATGGCTTTGATTTTTATTTCATTCACCAAAACCACGACATCTTCGATTAACTGTAAGCTATATAATTCTTGCGATGAAAAAACTATTTATAGCGTAAATTTGTCTATCATATAGTTATTAAAGTTCAGATATACTTCATTCTTAGACTATTAAATTATTTTATACAACAACATTTCAACTCATTGAAATTGAATCATCCTCATTTGACACTTTAAGTGCTTTATTCAAAGGTTTGTATAATTACATGAACATAACTTAAAATTAAGCCTTGTTAAGAGAAGTCCTGAAGATATTTGTCCGAAAGAAGCAAAAATCAGTAGTTTTACTATTTCTTAATTAAAAAATGAAAACATGGGGTATGAAGCTTAAAACGTCAGAGAAATGATATTTGCCGGCTCATATATGTTTTCTAAATCATAATGGAGTGACAGCTGCACTTTGTATCTATTGTAAAGTTAGGCATAATTTCATTGAAGGGGACTTTGTCAAAATGTGCGAAATATAGTATAAGATTATGGCCTATTCCGTGAAACAGTTGTAGGATTTGAAACAGACGAGTATATTTGCATTCAACGAATGAACAACGATTGTATCCAACAAACATAGACTTTTAAGAAGAAAGATATGATACCTCTGATACGTTTGAAAAAGCCCCGTACTTTTAAGCTGCATTTCAACGTGCACAGTAAGATAATTATGTTATACTTCCTGATCTGAATCATAAGTTTCGGTTTCCGTTTTACCATAATCATTGTGTACTTGAACACTACGTTGTAAATACAGCCTATACTGACTAAACATACTTCAGTAATAACGACTCGAAATTTCCCTGTTAGAATGACAAGCTTGAAGAGAGAGAAACAAAGGAAATACTTTAGATATTGATTAGTCATACTAAACAGAATATCAAATTACAATGTATGATTATCTGATTATTACGTAGCATCTTACAGCAGGGCCAGTGCATCTGTACCAACCAGTGGCACACAATGACCGAATTAACCAATCTTTTTCTGACTACAGCAGTTGTTTTAGTACAATGTATTGAACTTATTTATTGGACACCGATTGTAAAACAAGTTCTGGGAACTAATATTAACTACTCTCAATGACTGCTCCCTCAAGTTATGACCAGTAATCGCGCCGAGAGAAGGGAATGTGGAGGTGGCAGTCAAATGTCGCTACCGGGATTCGAACTCATGATCTCTGGGTATGAAAGTTTACCCTACACCGCAGCGCCACTCTTAATACAGCAGTTGTAATAAACTACAACTTTTGATTTAATATTTTGAATGTGCAATTTATATTGTTCTTAAGTACCAATTAATGAAATGTCTAACAGTTCTGAACAGTGTACGTCTATTATTCTGACTGACTCGCCATTATCTTGATATGCTTGTTAATTCTTTTGGATGACTTTTGTTTGGAAGTTCACATCAAAATACAAACTCAGATATTACCTCTTAGCGTTTGAAATTATTTTTTGTCTAATTGCAGCGCTTTAACTTGTGTAATTCAATATTTATACACCGAGTCATTTACATGCGGGAATATTGCTGATTGACAAAAAAAATTCAAACACGATATACAATGTAGGTTACACATATCATCGAATGTAATGAATAACGGAGATCTGGAGCTGCACGTTACCCTGTAAATGAAAACAAATATCGTGATATTTTTCCCCCGGAAAACTTGCCAAGATCCCAGTATGATAAAATACAATTGACAATTTAGGGAGTTCTGTTTTACCTGACTGCAATACCCAGTCAGTTTTGATTATAACTGTTTAGCCAAATTGTGTAAAATACCAGTAGCCAAAAGACAGGTGTGTGAGCTTGCAGACCAGACACGCGTTGCCAACGTACATTGGTGCTTGAACCACTTTGTCTCGTGGTTTCTTTATTTGGTGTTATAACGTAGATACTTATAAAAATACAGCAAACTAATGTATGTATTACTTATATACACCAGTTGACTTCAATGCTTATTCTTACTTAACAAAATTTGAAATATAAAAAGTTTTATAAGTGCTACCAAGTGTAAACATTTGTTGAAGAAACAATTACCGTAATATCCCAATTGTTTAATGATTTTGAGATAGATCCCAATCAAATGACAGTTGTAATTATGTATTATCATTTTAATGTTTTCTTAACAATTTACTTAATAAAAGAAAAACTATTTGTTTTTTAGGTTCGAAAAAAATCTTGAAAAATGTACTCATATGCCAAAAAGGTGGCTATATGTGAAAAAATCAGTTTGTTTGGCAGCTGATTGTCAACTTCATGCTTGCCGGGCCCTATTCATTGTTCAATCATATCCTGTCATTCGCATTTTCATACATCCTTCCTTTCTTAATCTCATACAAGTCTCTTTCACTCTTTTATTGTATATTGTTTTCTCATATATATATACACATACTACTTTTGTTAGTTTAATATTCATAATTTGTTAAATAAATATGTTATATCGTAAGAAATGTACATCTTATCCGACCGCCTTTCTCTCTGACATCATTCTTTCACTCTCTCTCTCTTTTGTATTTTTGTTCACTTTTTTATTATTGGTCATGATCTGCAATGTATCTATATACACTGTATAATTATTCACAAAAAATTTCTTCACCATCTTTCAATTCATTCATTCTTAATTATCTTTTATTCTCTCATCCACTCATCCATTGTGTTTTATGTCTTGGCCTTAACTTTGGTTCGAATATTGTGTCATACCTTACCCGTTTTATTTTGTATTAACTTTTAATTTAATATTATCTTACTAATGTATATTGTTGAAAATCGGTAAAGTTTTCTTGGAAAGGTATGGTGTAATTATCTTTGTTCTTTTTGTTAATGTGAAGTTTCAGGTGGTGTCATACAGTTCTGTCATACTGTGATTGAGGTACTCTTTGGGTTTTCTGTTTCACAGTACCAGTGTCCTTCTTTTATTCCATATAACAGTCTTGTATATTTACAATTGTTCAAGTAAACCTCTTTTCACAGCGGTTTCAGACTGTTCTACTATATGATATATGATTTTGTTTATTTACAGTACATGGTAACAATTATGTTCTACTGTGTTTCCATCAAGACCACGTGACGTTTGAAATAGTTCCTAATTTAATTGGTTGATTTAGCCGATTTACTGCTTAACGGTATTAGCTTAAATCGGATTGGTTTATTTAATGTCCGAGATGCACATGTTGTACTTGTCAGATTTTCATGAAGTACAGTTTATTCTTTAGTTTATTAGGTATCGTTCGACAATGCCAAAAGTTGTGCAACTTGCGGAGATGTTTTGGTTTTGTTCCAGTGTTTTACTAATAATGATAACAGATTGATATCAATACAGAGAATCACACCTGTCACGCAAATAAACAGTAGTATTTTTAAATATGTGTTATACAAATAATGTAATATAAAATACATTAAAAATACGTTGGCAGGATATAATGTAGTAGTTCCGTGCGTACATTATGTACCTGATCGCGTTGTGGTCTGTGTCCCCTCGTGCATTCGTGCCCGTGGGTATCTACCGGTGTCAGAATGAGGTATATCATTTATACCTTACCCGCACCCCCTGATCGAGCCAGTTTTGTGCCTATTATATATATCTTATAGCACAGTTACTACTACAAATGTGGTGTTATATGTTCCAAAGATCGGGTAATAAACTGGATCTTTCAGCATGTGAAGGTGGTATAATTTTACTATGAATTCTATATTGGCCAGATTTGATGTTCGGCGACTGACCGTATGAAACCTTTTGTGTCACAGACCAGGGTATTAACACCCTCATTACCCTGGGCTTCGCGCTGAATCCCTATACAGATGAGCGCTGGGCCCTATATAGCCTTGTTATCGCATGGCGCATACAGAAAAGCAGCGGTCTTTCTAGCACTCCTATCATTAACGAAATTGCCTTTTTGGGACTCGAACTTGGTGGAGTTTATTCAAAGGCCTGTTCTTTGCCGCGGACAGTCCTATGTCAACGTCGGTTGGCGTACGGTTTGTTTTGTATAATATGATTTATATTACAGAATGCGATCGCACAAGGCCATTACAAGTGTTATGCCCTTGTAAGTAATTACAATTTTTCGTTCAAGTGACCTCCCAAAATCTGTTAAATAGCTTGACCTAGCGAGAACACGATCGCATCATGTGCAAGCACTGCCGACATCTACATTCGGTCTAAATTACTAACCTGTTCTCCCATAATACAATATGCTCCCACCCAGCCAGAAATTGAGATTCTGAAGCGAGGTTCCGAAGTTTGCTAGACAGAGCCACCCGGCCGCAGCCCGAGCCCCCGACTGGCGAAGAGTAATTAATTCCGTTTTGCTAATACATACTGGGCCCAGCCTAGCTTCAATGGGTTCGATTCGAATTCCTGTCTGTAAAAAATATGCAGTGGGCATTTGATGAAGATCCGGAATATGGCAGACTTCGCATTTTTTTCCGATCAGAACATTTGTGCTTTTAATAAAGATGATCTAAATTACGGTTGGCACTATATCGTATTAATTTTGTTAGCGGTTTTTGGTTTATTGAAGTGTCGCGTTCTTTGAGATGATCGGACAAATGGTTAATAAATTTCTCCTTGATTTAACTCATGATTATACTATATGTTTCGTTCGGACTCTACTACTAATTTTAGTCGAGTACTTAGTCTCATTTCCGGTTTTTGCGATGTCGTCTGCTTTTTCGTTGCCTATTATGTAAATGTGACTGGGTATCCATGCAAATTTTATATTACAAAATACAAGAATCATTATTTAAAGTCGGTCATACATAAGTATACAACATAAGCTTGAAGCTATTTACCGACTAAAGCAAAGACATATTAACAAATGTAACAAAACAACCTGTTGTAAAAGAAATATGAAGTTTGAGTAATTATAGATACATATGTTTAGCAGCATAAAACATAAGACAATTGATCACATGATATAGGCAATATGCATAAGAACAGGTTTCTGTGAATTCTCTTATTTACATTATTTTATGTTTTGTATATTCTGAAAATCGACATAGATTCTTCCAAGATACATTCAGCACTAAAAGGAACCAAATTTGTCTTTTTCAAGTTAGAGCATAAAATGAATTACAGAGAGTGTAAAAGTCAGATCACCTTACAACGTTGTCAAATCTGCTATTGCGCAACTGGCTCATTGTTGTTCAACTAACATCCAAAACGAGGTGGAGCCAACGTTTGCAGACCGTATGTAAGTGACATCAGTGAATCACTTTAATTTTTAAACCAAGCTCTGCAACATTTCAACATATTTTATCAAATTACTATGAAGATTTTTTTTTGCGTTTTTAATTCTCGGGATAACTTTTACATTTTATGTATTTAAGTTAGTATATCATTCTGAGTCTTTTACACCAGAAACTGTGAACAAGCAGCTTTTTACATGCATCAATATTTTTCAGATGAGACTGTCTCTACGATTCTATTGTATTCGAATTTGGTATTGTAGTTCTGTCGGAGTAAATAAGGACGCTGTACACACAAGTACTGCTTCTGTGACAATTTTAATATTTAAGCACAGTATGTTATCGTCAATAAACACATGTATCTGCAAGATATCCTGAATAGATAATACTAGGTTTTCAAAATAATGTCTTTAAAGTGTTGATTTATGTAATTTTTTATATAATATTCATTTTAATGGAAATTCATAAAACTTGGCATTCTGACATTAATCTCTTAAATTTGTTGTACTGGTTCCGGTGGACTGAATAAAAGTTGTGGTTCAGATCAAAATATTCGTTACTGAGGGTAACTGTTTTCGCGTGAACGAAGCTCAACGGATATCACCATCTGAGTCAAATGTCTCATGATAGACTTGTACTTTAAAATAGATTTCTCAATGTAAACTATCGGAATAATGCATTACGATACAAAAACAAACAATATTTAGATGCTTTGTGACGTCATAATGTTTATACGATTTACGAACGTTATCTTACACGGAAGGGGGGTGACAGATGAGATTTTCCAGCACTGGTAAAAACTGTAGATATCCCGATCTGGTATACATAACACCATGGCCGCAACAGCTAAACAAGGAAAACTCTTTGAAAATCATCTTCAGAACCACAAGGCTAATAGCTAAGATCATTGGCTTAAGGCATGGTCTAGTAGACCTCTACCAAATTCCATAAATCTTGTCACTTTGGTCAATAGTGGTCCGGGTTCGCGCATTGATTAAGAGTCACTTATATCAGAAAACCTATTAAAACTTTTCTCAACAAGTACAAGGCCTAACCATTGAGTACCTTTACGAACCAGCGCATAGCAACTTTCTGTCTTCTTTGGTTTAAACAATATTTAGTAAATTAATTGCATATACAATAAGCTGACATTAATGATAGAGTAGAAAGCTCTAGGCTTATTTAAAACTCATTAGCAATCGCTTACTTTCCTAGCAGCCAGTGACTTCCTTAGCAATCAATTAATTCGTCAGCAACTAGTGACTTCCTCAATGAACAATTTACCTGCTAGCAACCATTGATTTCTCTTAACAACAACTTAACCAGGGAGCAAACAGTGAGTTCCCTTAGCAACGAGTGTCTTTCTTAGCAATAAGTGACATCCTATTGGAACATGTGGCTTCCTTAGTAACTGTTAGCAACAACTTAGTCCCCTAGCAACCAGTAGCTCCTCGTATCAACCATTGACTTCCTTAGCAAGCATTGACTTCCCCTAGGAACAAGTGATTCTTGTCACCAGTGGCGTCCTTAGCAACAAGAAACAGTTGACTTTTTTTATCGCTGACCCTGGTGACCAGTGATTTCCTTAACAACTAATGACTGTCCCTTCCACCTGGTGACTTTAAGCGACCAGTGATTTCATTAGCTACCAGTGGTTTTTCTTAGCACCACTGACACCCTTAGCAACTAAGACTTCATCTAACTACAATTCATTTCCTTAGGTAACTGCACTGGTACTCGAGTGTCGAGTGAGGCCTTCTATTAATTTCAAGAGAATGTTAGGAGAGAGACTTATGCTTAGCTAAACTTAAGTTTCCGCCTTGAAATTGTTTTTATAAAACTATTAGCAAAATTATAATCATTATTATAACTCAAACAAAACAAAGATGTATGAACCCTTTGCTATGTAGCAGGCAAATGTAAACTTTATAACAGCAATGTTTCGCTGAGAAATGTGTGTTTTTAATTGATTGAATCGTACATTTATAATCCCAACATTAAGCACGTCTTCTTGTTGTCCAAACAGGCAAACTTTCTCTCAAAGTGTTACTGTACTTTTATATATCTTGAAAATATCATTTGTACCTTTGTTCTTCATTCGATCAATCAGAGCGTAGTTTTTTTTTTTTTAATTTCAACTCACCTGAGCACTTTTGTGATCGCCTGATGACTGTCTCCCTAACTACACTTGACCTTGTGGACACTCTAGAGGTCACATTGAACCCATAATCTTCATGAAAAATGAATCCATAGTTTATACCAAATCATCTTGAAATTCAGAAAGTTTGTTTTAATGATCCCTCAGTCAGTTTTGAAACTGGGTCACGTGGGGTAAAAATAGGCCTATCCTGTCAAATTATGTAACAACCTTGCGAACACTAGTTGCCAGATTTTGTGTCTAATCATTATGAACCCAATCTTCTTGAAAATTCGTCATTTTTTATGAATTATAGGTCAAGTATGAGTCTGGGTTGCGTGAACTTAAAAACATATTCACCAGGGTAAATCGTACAAAAACCTGATGAACACCATAAAAACACATTTGACACCCAATCGTCCTGCAAATTAGTAAAATTCTTTGTCTTGATAAATGCAAGTCGAAGATTGAAATTGTGGTCATCTGTGTGTCTGTTCACACTTTACCTTGTGGACATTCTAGAGGCCACAATTGACACCCCCTCCCCCCCCCTCCCCCCTCCCCCAACACTAATCATCATGACATTTGGTCAAAATGATAAATCGCAATGACAAATGTGAAATTTACCTCAAGTTCAAAACTAGTTGCGTGGAGTCAAAACTAATAGAATTATATTAAATAACAATATAGCAAATATCTTCATTCTATCATACACTCAGATCTATACAAAATATAAAGGGGGTTCTATTTAAGGAGTTCTTTTTTAATCAGGCACGTTCGTCCGTCTGTCCATACGCCTGTAGACAAAATTCGTCCGAGCTATTTTCTGACCTACACAACTGTGATTAGCATCGAGCTTAGTTGTGCATATTTTTGGCAGGTTGAGCTCAGATAATAATAAGTATTAATAGAAAACTCTCACTTATTCTCTGACATGCAGAACTTTGCACCAGAGCATCCAGTAACCTTTCTGTGTGGAAGCGGCTATCGAAAAAGTAGAATTGTGTCAATGCGGTATTTTCACCTTTAATGACAGCTCTCGTTATTTTGGTTTATATGACACAAAATATAGTCCAAAACGTGTTAAATCAACGGATCTATAACAGTAATCATCAGACTATTTATGTATCAATAAGATTTGTAACATTTATTTAATCGAAAATCACATTTTAAGATATGAAGTCAGATTGTTGGAATAAATGTGTTTGATTTGTTCAATATTACAATTATACTCCCCAGACTTCAAATCCAAGCACGTGAAAGCAACCAACACCCTTCTCTTTGGGTAAAGTAATGTTGTGCAGGTTTGTCACCCTTCATCAAAATGTAATATATTCTTTGTTTTCATTCATAAAGCATATTTTTAAACGTCAAGGTAAACAATTTTGCTACTACCGCTTTGTATCAGATATATCTAAAAATGTTTCTGATCTAGCTGATTTAGCTACTATTTAATAACGTTCAATGAACGCCACATGAACTAGTATAAATCACAGGGCTTTTTTTATATAGAAACGGCCGATTGATTCACGCTTGTATTTAATCAAAGGACTGAAAGTGCTGGAGGATCGATTGTCTCTGAACAACACAGTCTGCACACATACATGTGTAAATA
>JAUMHA010380439.1:9245-25285 GCA_032359765.1 Saxidomus gigantea
AGAACACCATGGTCACGCGACGGTGATGTAAACGATGCCCGATGACATTAGCATACTGTTTTCGCTCTCGTTTAGCCGACATTTAGATTATGCAATAGAAAAACAGCATGATTCTTTTTCAAGGGATTATGTCTTTCACGGGCAGGAAAATGACTTGGATCATACCTAATGCATTAATCACCGAGTTTTATACTACATACATTTAATAATTATAGTCAATAACGGATATATATTGTACTCAACCAACAGGTATATTTCAAACAAGTGTATACTAAATCAATTGCTATATACTCGGTGAACGAGCTACGTATAATTAAGTGTCATCAAGACACCATTTACGCTGATTTTGATTTGATCCGAGTAGCAAATATCCAGGAATTTTAAATATCAAACTGTAGATAAAGAGCTAGAAGTGGAGAAGATGCAATAAGTAATGTACATTTGTTTGTGTGAAGAGGGTGAATCTGAATTACAATTTTAATTTTAAAAAACCCCACAAAAAACAAACAACAAATAATACAATGCTTTACAATACAATATTTATTTCTTGTCTTAAAAGTAGGAAACTATGTGTAGCTTTTGACCGACTTAATAGATACATCACATGTTGCAGGCACAATTCATAAATAGATTATTGATACTTACTTACGCAAGAAAATAAACATAACGTAAACCAGAGAAAGGTAGTTAAAATGTATAACATATTTTAGAGTTGAACGCGTATATTGTTATGTACATAACGCCTGGCGACAGCAAGGGCGATCCTTTCATTGTTGCGTATCTAATTATTTTACATCGCACTTCAGTTGTAAAGATCGTCGTGTATTAAATACCTTTTATTTACTGATCGTCCATGAAAAAATCTATACTATTTTACTTGACGCTCTGTCGTAAGCTTTGCCGTGACCTCCGTATAAGTTTTCGTCTAGTTTGCTTTGATAGCAAGACGCTTACACACTCTAACCAATCAAATCGCATCTAAAGAGAATTATGCGATTTGATTGGTTCAACGATTCACAGCTACAACGCTCACAGTTTTCAAGATGGCGTCTGTTTTACAGCAAAGAAACTAGGTCGCTGTATTTAACTAGCGTTTTTTGGATAAAACTTAATGTTAATCCTTTTTTCAATGTAAAGAAATTGACGTGCCTTCCTTAGTTCATGTAATGAAAACTTATAGTAACCTATAATACATGCTTTACATGTACTTTTTGTCAAATGCATCTGTTGGTTCGTAAATGTGCTACGTTCTTAGATCTGGCCATTTTAAGACGTAGGTACTAAATGTAGAATTTTCAGTTCTTCAAGCGTGACTGGCACTGTTACTTTTGTATGATAAGATGTATACGTTATGTCTGCAACAGCAGTTGCATAATTATTCATATAGTAGTTCAATTCTGCATAATAACATTTCGTATTTTACACACCCATTGAACAGCTTTTTTATTATTTGTAAGCATACGGTCCTACAAATGGACGAATTAAATACGGTAAATGTTAGTAATGAACATATAGTTTTTGTTTTTGTAAGCTCACAGTTGTTTTTACCCGGACAATGATTTCCCCGCTTTATATTTTTCCAATGGTATCTAAAACAAGGCTAGACGAGTAATTCCCCTTTGTACGTGTCTATATCTCGTCAATGACAGATAAAGGGAAGGAAGTCGAAAATTACAATGTGACCGCTCCAAGAAAGATACTTTTAAAAGAATGTACATTATCAAGTTTTCTAGTACGTTGACAGTAACTTTTTGAATAGCATTTATTCACGTATTGCACGTAATGTATTGCTCTGTTTATTTTCATAAACTACATGCTTGATTAGGCAAACTGTTGTAGTGAACGATGTATATGAACTTCAGCAATCCATAGAAGGACGAGGCACACATGTACTTGCCATACAAATCCACCGATTGACGGTTGTCGGGTGAGAATGCCAGTGGTTAATGCAGTATATCAACTACCGGTATATCATACACATGGGAGTCTGGTGGATAACAACTGGGAATTGATTGGTGGCACTGGAAAGACAAGTTGCCGGAAGCAAAAGTCTGGACAAGGAGCATAAAGAGTAAGCATGCAGCCTTCGTGAAGAGCACGTACCTATATAGTATATAGGTCCGTGGAATGGGTAACCCAATTAATGCAGCTAAATATAGAGAAATACCCCCAGATTCATTGGATATGGCAATGAATGACTCGTAAAGACACATCTCTAACAACGGCATATGTGTGATGTATTTGTGTGAAAATTAGCAAGAACCTAAGGGTTTGCATATCCATTAAGTAAAGTAAGCATGTGGTCGGGGTGAAACAGACCAGAGTACAGGATGAGACGCAGGAGAGTCCTAGCCAGGAGTCAACCCATAGCACTTGGGGAACCTTTTGCTTCTGAGCGGTTACCAGCCTCTTTGCAGAACATCGGTGGAACATTGGTACGTATCACATCAGATTTCAGCTATCCTCTCCTGGAGCTTTTTTATACTCAAGATGACCCCGAGTCAGAGGCAAAAGTACCAAAGCAATATCCCAAAGCATGGTTAAGATGGAAAGCCAAGGACTGACTGGTCAAAACATTGAGATAAGAATGCCCCAGTCGATCTCGTCAGATAGATATATAGAGACAACAGTACATGGCCGTGCGGGTAGAAAGGTGAAATCCTTGCCAAGCCTTGTCTACATGATCTGCAGGGATAATTCAAATTTAGTATCTTTCAGATGAAGAAAAACCAAGGCTTCGAAACAACGCACATTCGAGCTTATTACTGACACCAAAAAAGAAATACTGAGTCTAGGCAAAACATGCATAAATACCAGTGAAGAAGAGAGATTTGATCTTTAAGAACGACGAAATGTGCAGAGGAAACAATTATGTGCACTAAGGAAAGCTAGACAGGCAAGGGCCATATAGAAAAAGAAGAGGGTGGCTTTTTCGTCAATTCGATCATGACCAGTATGGGAGAAATACAGCAATACCTGAACGAAACACACTCCAATCCTAAGAGAAAACAATCCTTTAGGTCATTGTCCTAAATTGAAACCAGAAGCACCTCCAGCTATCATACGAAGCCCCAGGGAGTCTACATTCTCTGAAGGAGAGAAAACGGCAAAAGAAGGCAAGAGCTTAGATCTAAAACCTAACGGAATACCATACAAGGTTTACAAATGTGCCCAAACCTGAGAAGTCCAACTAGTTCAGGACAAAATCAATTCTGAACGTGGAATGGAAAATCATTGTTTTTTCATTCCTTGCAAGGCGACTTACTTACACTATAAAAATAAAAACGTATTTATGTCGGTCCAGAAAGGGTGTGTGCCAGGGTTCTCTGGCTGTGTTGAGCTCATAAGTGTTATTAGTCAACCTATTCGACAAGACCTTGACAACGCCTACAGTTTTGTGCTACACTGGCTGATTGGGCAGCAGTACTACATTCCAGGTCAGATTAAAAGGATCACCTGCTTTTATTCTATGGGCATAAAGCTACACGTTGCCCTGGACATCAAGATAACATCATGAAAGATGTCACTGGTTGTACCAGTTTGCTTGTCTGCTTTGTAAGTAGTATGAATCTCAACATCAACGCACCTAAGAGAGAAACCGGAGGCCACATATAACACCTGTGGTGTTCGAACCGCCAAACAGGGTCTTCACGGAGAACATGACAGCAATAGACAACACGCATGTGCAAGCTAGACCAATACTTACAACATTGATTCCCAGCCTGTTATGATCTTCGCAATTGCAGTGGGAGACATGGGGAAGACCATAAATCGACACCTGCGACGATGGTCTGTGGTATCACTTAGTTTCAGTAGTTCTGGATTCTATGTAGGCACTAATCAGCTGCAACTACGTATTCTCATCTCTGGTGGAGGAGTTCAAGGCTTAAGAGACAAGATTTGTGGCTAAATTTGAGAAGGCAATGGTTGAGATGACTAATAAAGCAGGCATTGGGACGCGGACTGGGAGAAAGTGGACTGTATGCCAACCATCTCTTCAGCCCAGGTTCGACTCCGCCATAAAGTTATCGGCACGACTTCTGTAAGACACCAAAGGCTGTGCAGCATGAAAACCCAAAGATGGGGTTCCGCTGACAGTACAGAGCGAAGGCAAAATGTAAAAATGATGTGTGTTTGGTATAAAGTGAGGGAAGGACAGCAGCGGTAGCTATGGCTGCCCAAGGCGCATGTATAGAATGGTAAACTATTGACAGAACGCAAAACTGCGGCTATATTGAGAGTTATGAACCACTTAGTTATAGATTCTAGATTAGAACATTCTGTGACCTGTTATCCTCACCAGCCAATCTACAAATATGTGGAATACAGGTCCATCGAAAGTGTTAACTGTGATACAACACAGGAACCATGGAACATATAACTGACATTTTTGCAATACTAGTACTTCTCTTACCTGAGATGGAGACATGACTGCATCCTATTGTGATTTAGCTGATAACTCAGAGAACGAGAAAACCAAGAAAAGGAAGAAACAGAATCCCAGGTAATCCAGATCAGCGAGGAAGGACAGGTTTCTCAAATCAAACAACAATAGTATCGTCAAAAGTTGATCTTCCCAGACATCATTCAGACAACGCCGAGACCAGACATCGTCATTTGGTCCAAAAACGAAATGTGACTGGTGGTGCTACGATGATCTAGTTGACAGTTCCTCGTGAATCTTGAGGCGATGAGGGCTTACGGCACTGAGCTACAGTAGCAGAGCAGAGAATGTTGACGACAGACATGACTTTGTCCTGTAGAAGTTTGGTCAGAGGTTTCAAAGCACAGTCGCTGTTTAGTCCCTTAGACTTCACAGGATGAGAGAGGAAGATAGTTGTAGAACAGCTAGGTCTCACTGTTGAATGAACATCCTGTTGGTATTGGCTTAAAAGATGGGAAGAGTTAAAAGCCAACCACTGACTTGTAGTGATTGATCACAACTACTGACCCCCCTCCTGGATAGTGTCCTGTTATTAAAGGCTCGAAACATGCATTGATGTGTGGTTCTCGGTTGAGGATGTCATCGGTCAATGCGTTAAATCAAGTCTATTACACAGTGTTTTCTTAATGTTGATTGTGGTTTACTTGAAGATCGACTTTATGTTTCATGCTCTCGCTCCGCTTTTTCTTGTCTGTTTCTCTGGTCCTTGACGAGTATGAGATATTTTAGTTTGCACTTCATTTGGTGTTTTTTAATAAATATAAATAAAATATTGTGTGCTGTTTAATTTTTTGATGTCCACGATATTTTACCTTCTCTGTCATTGACCATTTCTTTGTTTGCTCTTAAACAGCGTGTTTTAAATCCATACACAATGTGTTTTCTTTATTCTTGTTCATTGAAATGTGTCTGATCTAGATACGAAAAAATATGTTTTCGTTGCATTAATTGAAAGCAGATTTTCTATATTTCCCCTTTTCACGGATGAATTTTTCTTTCAGTGTTTACTCTGTTCGTGATTTGTTTTTTTTGCTTGACATTGATTAGTGCGCTTCTATGAGATAGAGAGCATAAAGTACTGATTTATTGGCAATCCAAGGCCCGTATCACCCAAGTACCATGAGACAACATTCGATACGAACTACTGAATTAAGTGAGCAAACAACTTTTGTTGATTTCTGTGGTCCTGTATGTTCCTAGAAAATAGACGAACAAATAAAAATGACCTGCACTCCTGATGGGTTGCCTCATACTCTTTCGCCAAGAAACTTGATTGAATCTTGGAACACTAGCAGGTTATTGAAGACTCAAAAGACGTTGGCCTCCTTCCAAGAAAAGGTCACTGGGAATTGCTCAAGTGTTGAAAAACGTGTAAAAATCGATCTGGAGTCAACATGGTTAGTAAAACATTAAAAGAAGTGAACAATTGACTCAGAATCTGATACAAAACTCGAGGGCTAAGTACGTATTGCCAAAAATACAGCCGTCCAAGACTAAAGCTGTTTGACATTAGTGTGCACTTGACGTTTGAAGTTGACCTTACCCTGATTTGATTGTGGGTTGTGCACATTACACCTATGCGAACATTTGACACAACCTCGAAAATGCTTCTAGCTTTCAACTATTTCCTTGTTAGAAAAATGGTTGAATTTTTGTTAGGCACTTCAGGTCACTTTATTATAAAACTTGTTTCATAATCCACTTAGTTTTAGTATGAAATGTTTTGCACATTGTTTGAAAAACGGAATAGATGCAGTTTAAAAGTCACTTAAAATTGGTATAGACAGCATGTTAGTCATACTTCATGAAGTACTTATAAGGTTTTATAATACTATATTGATTCAAAGGTTTAACACTCAACTGAGTCGAGCATGAAATAAGTTGTTAAATCACGGCGCTACTTCAAGTCTGTATAACGTATAAATAATAGCATGTAAATGTTTTATCATTTAATACAAAGATACAGTAAATTTCCTCTTAACAATTAATCACATTTGATCCCCTTGCATTACAAATGAATGTAGTACTATATAAAAACCTTCTATTTCGATAACATAACATCATAATAGTTTCAAAGAATCATCTATATTGATATAGAGTATAGACACACAACTCAAAGACTTTACAAACCATTTTCGATAGTCCTTGTCTTACAAAGGACTTAAGCATATTAACTGAAACACTGACCTAAAAATAATTCACAACTGGATATTAACTGAAACACTGACCTAAAAATAATTCACAACTGAGTATGTTTACAAGTTTAAATACCCATGTTTAGTGCACTAGGGCTTTTAACGTTATTTGCCAATTTGGCCAAAGATGAACACGTAAAAAAATGGCATATGTGTCTGCAAAGATTGTTCTATCAAACAAGGCAAAAGAATTTAAAGCCATGGGTAGGTTTTGCTTTGATTCCCCTATCATTAATTAAGTGATTATTTCCCACAGCACTATCTTACGAAATGACCGCTTTTTTAAAAATCAGGATTATACTTTTTTTGACAAGATGTAATGGACATGAAAAGTGCGTTTTTACAGGTAGCAAAGCACTTAATGTTTATTAACAAACATGTTTTTTACCCGGCATAGTACCTGACACAGACAGGTGGCAAAAAAAAACCTGTTTGCTAGAAAATCACTTAAAGTATCAATTAACTGAGCTAAAGGCATTCTCTCATATCATGGAAACATACTCTGGTAGTGTCATTTAACGAAGTTGAATCTAACTTGTCAGTTCAGGGAAACATAGCCTGTACATAAATATCTGATCATGATCTGCTAAATATTTTTCAGCTGTGCACGTTGTACATACAGCAAGCACACAGAGATATTTTTTTCTAAAATAAACATAAAAACCATGTGATTTTATATTTTGAAAAATTTCTTCAGGCACTCCCTATGACACCAGAAATTGTGGTTTACAATTTACAATATATTGATTTACAGCTGAAACTAGATGAACATTCATACAAAGTGAAATATTGCACTGCATAAACACTGATAAATACTCTAAAATCTTGCATTCATACACCCAACTATAACAGCTTGACTCTCTCATCATCTATTTTCTCTTTTTCAAACTTTGCTTAAATACAAAGACATTTTGTGAACATTAAATCATGAAAAATTTGAATCAAAAGGTACTTTACCCGCAGAAAGTGCCTCTTCTGCTCGATAAAGGACGCCTGCCTCTAAGGTTACTTAAATACTTTGAGGTGTTTTTTTTTTAAACTGCAAAAGTCTATTGCTTAATCTGACTACACTTTACGAACACAAAGGTACAACAGAATAGGTGTGACTGGGTACATGTATTGATTAAGGTACTTGAAAATATAGTTCAACTTCTGGAGTATGTAAATTTATGCTCACAAACTCCTAGTAAGTTGCAAATCATGAAAATTACTTGACAAAACTGTGGAAAAGTGTTACGCAATTTACTATCATATTCATTTAAAACTGACTTTATTCTAGAAAATGTAATCTACTAATCAATGTCCGAAATGAAAATGAAATGTTTTCATTTGCTTAGTAAGGGATAAGGCAAGATATTATGTAAATGAATACACTTTCGTCAGACACTACCTATAAGGAAGTTTCAAACTATAATTGTTCCCTGCGATATGTTTTCATAAGTACATGTATTACCTTTTCTTACTTCCTTCAAAGTCAGACTGGAACACAACAGTTAGCAAAATGCTAAAAAATCTACAAGTTCCCTACAGTCAAGCTCAATGGAGAGTATGCTCAAAATTACAATAGAATGTAATGGAAAATTGTTTTATCACACAAGCTAACATCTCTCACGCAATCGCCTTGGCTTCCGGTAGAAACTGCTCCCAATGTTTAATCATCTGAAAGTAAACAAAACATATAATATACGGTAAAGAATTACAGTAAACTGAGTTATTTTAGAGTGATGAACTTTTTGCTATGTGTGTTCAGACAGATTTTTCCGCAATTTTTATATTTGCAAAAAACGGATAATTTTTTGAATGGTGAATCTATGTGAAATGAATCTTTTATCAGATATTTTAAACAGTGAAGTGAGAAATTCGCCAAAAAAACAACAAAAAAACAACACGAAAATGAAAATCATCATGAATATTGTCCTATTAACAGTATTTTAAACATTTTTGAACTCATTCATTTCTACAAACCATCAATCCTTTGCTTATTGCAAACAAGAGCACCAAGACTGGTCTTTATTGCTCACCTGAGATTATATGCAACACAGATTATATCTATATGATTAACACAGGGTTGAAAGGTCTTAATACAGGGTTCATCAAGACAAACATCATGACAGACCTGCCTGATGATTATTATACGGTTTCTGGAGAGTTCACGAGGTCAAACTATCGATTGATATGATGATCCACTTTTTTACCCTTTCTGAACTAGTTTCAAACTCGACTTTGACTTCATACAAATATTATGATCAACTTTCATGTTGATTGGATACAAAATGTGAAATCGAGTGTGTTATCATGGCTTGCTATAATTTGACAAAATCACCTAGACCTAGTGTTGAATTCAACTTAAATTTCATCAAGGCAAACATTCTGACCAATTTTCCTGATGATTGTGATAAAAAACAGCCTCTTTAGTGCTCAGATTTATTTGTATGATTTAACCTCGAGATCTTGTTTTGACCCTACATGAAGAAGTTTCAAACTTGGCCTAACGTTCATCAAGACAAACATTCTGACCAACTTTTAAGACAATCACTGATATAAGGTTGCTCTAGAGCGTTCACAAGGTAAATGTGAACAGACAGACAGACAACAGGCAATCACATTAACACACCTTCAGCAACTCCTTAAAATGACTTTGATATATCAAGTGTTTTTCAAGATTTATATTGAAAGATTTTCAGACTGGATTTAGAAGTGGAGGGACATGATCAATCCCTGGCACATTTTTAATATTATATCATACACGTACATCTGAATAAACATCCTCAATACACCAAGAACCATGTTATTTTAACATCTTACAAACCTGTTGTTGTTTTTCCATTAAAGACTGAAGGTATTGTATCACACTAGTTTTAAAATCTGCCACACGTAGCTTGTCGAATCTTGCAACCTCCTTGCGTACTGTAGCTGATATTGTCTCAAAGTCTCTCTGACCTTTTTCTACCCGTTGTACCCACTGAAACCAACCAAACAATACTATAATATTATCATAACTTTTTGTGTGTGTACGTGTGTGTGCGTGTGTGTGTGTGTGTCTACTTTACCTCTAATAAGACTACTAGGTGTCAATGCCATATTACTCTGCTTCAATTACAAGGGCAATAACTCTGAAGATACAGGGATGGTTCTTCAGAAACTTGCCTCATCACTATTTAACTCTGGACCAAATGTTGATGTTAGTTTCATGGAATTCAATCAATCTGTTACTAATTTATGGCAAATGGAGAGCCAGACTTACAGCGAAGGAAATTATTCTCTCTCTCAACCACTCTCTTTGTCAAGATGAATAAATAAATGAGATTTTCATCCTTTTCGACTTCATGATCCCAATTTTAATCAAGATGACTGCAGCTTCAATCCAAACCAAGACTTCTTAAAGAAAAAAAATCTGACCATTTCAGAAGGGTTCCAAGCATCAATTAAAACTAAGATATTTAGTTTGGTTGGGAAGCTACAAATGTGGTCTTTGTTTACAGGTGGTCTTTATTCACATGTGTATCTACTATATATTAATAGTGTACGGTGATCTCCCTGCTGGTCTAAATTCACAGGGTGGTTTCAATTCAGAGGTGGTCTTTAACACAAGTTTGACTATGTATGCTGTGATCAGGATATATTGTCAGTATGACCATCTGCTATCTACATCTGCATAAACAAAACATATAGAAGTCTAATGACAAAGGTAACTTACATCAGTAATCTCCTGCTGAGCCTGTGATACTTTGTCAGCCTTGTGTGCAAGTTCTAGTTTAGCTTTAACTTCTCTTTTCTTCGTCAACGTTGCCTCAGCATCCTTCCAGTTCTTGTACGTCTTCACTCTCTCATGCAATACTTCCTATTAATAGATAACCACTATTCAGATCCATCACAGGAAAATCGATGCTTTTACATTTGTAGTCGTGGTAAAAACAGAAGAGAAAGAAGAAGTATCGTATGCTTGCGGATCACAAATACCAATTAAACATGACGCCATTGATGCAATCACCTCGCCCCTTTGTTGATGTCGAAGTATTTATGACAAAAGAATCCATTCAAACATTTTCCACGTTAATTTATTTGTTGTAGGTATCATCCAATTTGAAATCACTTGATCGACACCTGGCGTCATGTTAATTGCACAGTTATTACTAAGGTTTTCAATATGGACAAGTATCAATATACGGCAAAGGGTTTCACATAGCAAAATTACTGACTGAAAAGTGAATAGTGCAGACTATGATCTATACTGGCCACGAAGGCCGTTATTTGCAGCCAACAATGTGTAGAAGTAGTGGTTAACTTTTGTTTTATATTTAGAGTCCTTCTAAAGGCTTACTTCTTAACATAGGATTGTCTGCACAAATATTTTGAAGAAATACAGTATACAAAATCTCAAAAAAACACACAGAATGTTTGAAGAGCTGTTCCACTTAAAGGCATGAGAAAGTGTTCATTTAAACACAAAACATGAATAAATACAACAAGTACCTTAACAGCACCAAGCAGATGAACATAATCCTTGAGTAGTTCAGCCATTACATAGAAATCTTGTTCAGATTGTTCCTTGTGTAACTGCTCGATCTTCTCCTCAGTTTCAGCTAGCTGTGACAGTGCACGAGACAGGGCCGTGTGCTCCTCAGCCGCACCCAGCATGGCCGCACTCTTAGCAAACACTGCTGTGGAAACGCTGAGATCTGAAATATAATATTCAAGTACAAGGTATGCTCTGTTAGGCTAATTTTCATTTTATCTTACAGCAATACTTAAAGGCCTCTTGTTAACATAACTCAAAAAGAGTGCGACCTTAACTGGGCACAGATGAAAAAAATATTTGACCCAAGTTTCATGAAATTCCTTCTAAAGGTTCAGCAGATATAGACTTTGAGCTGGTATGATTTGAACATTAGTTCTGCATGTCATCTCCATTGACCCAGATCCATATCAAACCTCCCCTCCCCTCCCATATGAGCTACATATATACAAAGTTTCATTACAAAAGCTCATCTATAGGCACCACAAACCTCATTTGGTGCGGTATAATGACTTATCTAACTTGTTTGATACCCCTCAAAATGTGGGTGGTTGCATAAACCTTCCTTATTTTACAAAAACTTTAAGTTCATCAGCAATAAACGGTATGTGAACTTTTTTGCCACATAAAAAGTCCTACCTCTTCTATGTGTGACCAAGGATTCCATTGCACCATGTAATTTTCTCAACTGTTGGTCTAAGTTGTCTATTTGTTGATGTTTCTCTTCAAACCACTGAAACCAAAAGATAACATGTATTATATGTTCTTGTGAAAATTGAAAAAGAAAACACCTCTTTTGCAAGGTAAAACACTACACAAGAAAATTATTAATCAGTGTCACAGTTCAAAATTATTTTTTTCCCAAATTAACCCATGTTGTACACTGTTTGAGCTAAATCCATTCATGACAGTCTTAGCACTGCATGTCATGCTAATGAGCAACTAGAGTGCTAAAGGTGCTAAAGGTAAAAAAATTGATAGTGTAGTCAGTACAATAAATATCTGAACTTTATCAAGCTGCCAAAATACAATCTGAAGTAATTAAAGGGCAGTAACTCCAGATTTGAGTGGATATGTAGATTTGAACTGTTAATTCTCATTCTAATATACTAAGGTCATTCCATTACATTAACATACACAAGACATACTTCATCTAATATGAGAATTCAGTACATGCATTTAACTATCAAGTATATACACCCAAATGAATGCACAAACATGCATACTTTGAATTATTAGATTTTAATATTCAAAAAGGTGTTCCAATGTTTCGGTCTTAGTAAAAAATCAAAATACGGTTTGATGTAGATATTTTTACTAAACAAGAAAGCAGGACATCCAAAAATACATATCCAAACTTATCAGACATTTGACCTTGTTGTTTGATAAGAAGAAATCAGAGAGACCCTGGAAGCTGAAATTACTTCAGATATGGAGCTAAACTAACTGTGGATGAAATAAAAGGACTAAGAAAGCAAGCAAGCATCTGGCTGCACATTTATACTTTTTACAAAATTCAATGTTTTTATGCTACAAACCAAAGATGACATTACTGTAGCAAATACAGCCATGATTATGGGAAAAAAGAGTTAATTTTGAAAAAAATCTGATAAAAGAAACACATTCTCAATTGGATACAAATAATTATGTGTAATAAACATTGCCTCTGATGCGTAAATATAGCAATAATTTTATGGTTGGTGTCCACCAAAATCAAAATCCGTCTGTCTTTGAAACAGAATCTTTATTTTAACTTCTGGCCTTGTGACTCAATCTGATTTCCACTGTATATAGGCATGCCTTTTGTATTTATAAACTTTGATTGAGGCTAAATATACTGAACTGAGTAACACTTAACTCACACAGTATCCAAGGACATGCACAATTAGTACATTCATTTAGTTTTCTATTAACCACTGATCTAAGTTAAAGTCAAGGGTATTCTACATTCTATACTACCATGCAGTATCCACAAGAGTATCAGGCACTACAGGCAGTATGCACACAGGCACCAGGCGCTGCAGCTAGTACACACACAAAAAGCAGGCATTGAGAGTAGTTTGCACACAGGTACCAGGCACTGCGGGCGACATGCACACAGGTACCAGGCACTGCGGGCAACATTCACACGGGTACCAAGCACTGCAGCTAGTACACACACAAAAACCAGGCATTGTGAGTAGTTTGCACACAGGTACCAGGCACTGCGGGCGACATGCACACAGGTACCAGGCACTGCAGGCAGTATGCACACAGTTTCCAGGCACTGCAGCTAGTACACACACAAAAACCAGGCACTGTGAGTAGTATGCACACAGGTACCAGGCACTGCAGGCAGTAGATACATTGATACAGGACGTGGACAAAAATAAACTTGTTCAAGGTGACTTTAAAACGATAAACTGGTGACAAGCACCAGACCACCATCACTTTATACAAGCTTCTCTCGCATAACAACACTGCTGCATTTACAGCCACTCATTTAAAAGCCCATCTGGTTCAAGCTGTGATTTCAAAATAAAAACAATTCTAATGTGTTAAAACATACATTTTTAAAGAGAGCAGGTGTGGTGTTTGTTAGAAAAATAAAACAGGTCTACAAGACAACACCACAGATAAGAGCCTAGCATTCCTCTCAGTAAAGCAGGTCCTGTATTCACTTAACTACTCCTAAGTCTTGTAAAGAATGCCCATTAATTAACTGCAGTTGTGAAATGTGGGGTTTTAAAAATGTTACAGCACATTAGCAGGATTACCTCCCTTCCCTTATAAATAAGATGCTGTTAATGAAGTCAAGTTTTATTGTACCCTTTATCAACCCTACTAAAATTACATAATAATGGAACAGGCAGTACATTAATATTCAAGTGAGTCTCTTTTTTGGCAAGAAGTGGGCAACATTTTCTCCAGCAACACAGGTGAAAAATTAAACACTTTTTCACCAAAAGACTGTCCAGGCCATATATCAAATGTGCTATCTCTCATATAACCTGAATTTAGATGTAACTGAAGGGGAGAAGGACTGAAGGTGAGAGGAACTATTCCACACCCCTGTGCCTGCATTCAAACACATTATGTAACCAACCACTCAATGAGTCAACATTTGCTTACTTCAAACTCCAGTTACTTGAGGTACATCACAGCACAATACTATCTGTAATCCACATATAATGTAATATACAGTATACAAAAACTGCACCACAAATGATATTAATTGATGTAATAATGTTTCTTTCAGACTGCAAGTCAAAAGACTTTGGAGTTTTAAGTGAACACAGTATAGAAAGAGACAATACGATGAGTTACCTGCATGTCATAGTCCCACTGGTCCGAGGTAGAGTGTGGAAGAGTAGCGCAAATATATGAGAGAGCATACGCACTAAGCCACTGATCATGTTAAATAAACAAAATACACCTTGTTTCCCTTATAATGTAAGGAAATCTACATTTATTTTATTACTACCACACCGTATCAGTGACACTTGTAATTCAGCATGTTATGAAACCGATTTTAACATAATAATTTCAGAGTGGTGTGCATCTTTTTCATCACTAAAATTTCTAATTCAGATGCATTTTTTATCATTTAAAGAACTTGGAATATTCATAATATCAGACTGAAAACAAGAGGTCTAACAAATCAACGTGAAAAAAAAGAGTGTTAAAAATGTCCCTTGACATAAAATCATTAATCTATTATGCATAAAACATCCCTGAACCTTGTGAAATAACCTATAAAAGTCTGTCAAAAAAGAGCTAAATTACTCATAGCATGAACACGAGAAGCTAATATCAATCTCTGTTCCAAATCAAACAACAGCTGAAGTCCTACAGTGCTTGAAGTCCTATTGTGATTTGTTGCTTAACTGATAAACGACGACCAAAGATGTAGATTCTCAAGACTACTTTTGTCACAGACTGGTAACTATCTGGGGACTACTTCTGTCACAGACTGGTAACTATCTGGGGACTACTTTTGTCACAGACTGGTTACTATCTGGGGACTACTTATATTAGAGACAGAGCTTTTTCTGACACAGACTGGTTGCTATCTGAAGACAACTTTTACCAGAGACAGTGCTACTTCTGTAACAGACTGGTTACTACCTGGGAACTACTTCTGTCACATAATGGTTACTACCCAAGAACTACTTCTGTCGCACACTGAATACTATCTGAGGACTACTTATGTCACAGACATTTCTCTTTCTGTCACTGAATGGTTACTACCTTAGGACTTCTTATACCAGAGACAGTGCTACTTCTGTCACAGACTGGTTACTACCTGAGAACTACTTCTGTCACAGACTGGTTACTATGAAAGGACTGTTTTTTGTCACAGACTGCTTACTACATGATATACTACTTCTGTCACAGGACTGTTTTGTCACAACTAGTTACTACATGAGACTTACTTCTGTCATGGACTGGTTTCTATGAGGACTGTTTTTGTCACATACTTGTTACTACCTTAGAATTACTTCTGTCACAGACTGGTTACTACCCAAGAACTGCTTTTGTCACAGACTAGTAATTACCTTAACTACTTCTGTCATAGTCTGGTTACTTCCTGAGGACTGTTTTTGTCACATACTTGCTACTACCTGAGAATTACTTCTTTCACAGACTGGTTACTATCTGAGAACTTCTTTTGTCACAGACTGGTTACTACCAGAGAACTACTTATGTCACAGACTGGTTACTATCCAAGGACTGTTTTGTCACAGACTGGTTACTATATACGAGCTACTTCTGTCACAGACTTGTTACTATCAAAGAACAGTTTTTGTCACAGACTTGTTACTACATTAAAGCGACTGCACTCCAAATTCTTAGTAAATTTTATTTTTTTGGTAAAATCAATATATATTCAATTTGTCAGCAT
>JAUMHA010380440.1:0-12525 GCA_032359765.1 Saxidomus gigantea
GAATCGCCTCAAATTAAGAATGTGACCGCGATTGTCAAAATACCATCTCTAAAAGCGACAACCGCCCCTATGTATAATAAATAGCCATCAAGGCGTTATATTCTATATGGTGTCCTATAACAGTATACTTACCGCGTTTCTGTTTTATGATAACTTTTGAAATATTTCTGCATTTTTTTTATGTAAACATATTTTGCATAATTTTTTAGAGGAGAAAATAATCTTGATGAGGAATATTTTACAGAAAGCTATTATGGAACAATAACCAAACACATCGATCCAATAATCACTGCATGGCTAGTGTTTACAGGCACTTACATTATACATGTACGTTACAGTAGAAACATTAATAAAAACAAGTATTAATTACTACTCTTCAAAATTTGCATATGGTCAAGAACAAATACTGAAAACATAGTAAATGCATTGAAAACATGTAAATAATGAGTTATGATTATAATAAGTTATTTCTCGTGATGAAAGATTTGAAATTAAAATATACCTAACAGAAAGATGGAATTCTCTTTATCTTTTTTTGTATGATAATAATTATCATAGTAAAAATGATTTTCACTGATTTTCCCTTTATAAAACTGGCACAGATTCATATACTCATTTTTGTTATAACTTTGGCGCTCTTAAGTTTTCAATGATTGATCATAATGGTCACTTTGATGGGTAATATTAAACTATAACACACTGAAACGAGACCAAAATAAACACTTCGGTCATTAACAAATCTATTAGAAAATCGACGAGTCGTTTAAAATATTCGGCACATTTACAAACCTTCATTAAACAAAAGTCATATCGGCGGAGTTAGCTTCAGGTTTCAAAGCGAATATCACGGTATATTTCTCATTAATATTTCCTCTCTCATAAACTATTCTGAATGTGTCAAAATAACGTGTTTGCATCGTCCATTTACAATTTGTATGCACAGTGTCATCATAGATGTATTCAAGCTTCAGTGATCATTTGGGAGAAGTAAAGTTAAGTTTTATGTCTCGCATACGTGCACTTGAAACTTCTGTACATGTACGAGACTACGACAGTGCTGCGTCTTAACTTGTAAATGTTTAACGAGTCTTTTTATAACTTGAATTTGCTGTAAATTTCTTTATCTTTAAAAAACCTGTTGATTGTGTAGGAAAAACAACAAACGCTATTACTTCGGTAAAAGGCGTGATGTGTATAGCCACGATGTAGAAGTTATACCTGAAACCTTTAACTTTCATTTCATAGATCGAAGTGGTCTCCAGCGTTCATATTGCTACTGCAAGGCGGTAAAGGTCCGTATACTGGCTTCTGTCTTGGACAGAATTTAGTATTAACCTTTGATAACTATTTCCTCAAAAACTTATCAGTACTCTGGATGAAAGAACACATGGTAAAAGTCGTTGTCAAGTTCTACACATGATATGATTAAAATCCACTGCGTCCCATTGAAGTTGATTTGCAGATGCTTCTGATCAATTCAAAAGATATGAAAACAAACTCATGCCGCCAAGTGATTCCATACTTTTACTTGGTGTTCCGTGAGTGTCAGTAGACCTAGGTATGGTCTGGCAATATTTTATTAGCTCGAATAAAGGCACAAAATTTCAGTGTCTAAAAAGACTTTAGACATATAAAGTTTTAATTGAAAAGTGATTAAATAATTACTGTACCTAACGCTCGTTATACAAAATGGATGCTTAACTCAAGGGAGACAAGCAGTCTGTTCTCCAAAATACTTTTCTACACGTGTTATCTTCGCATTGTTATTTTTGCCATACATTTCAGGTTCATAAGATGTGGAAGGCAATCTATTTGGTGGTTACACTATACTTTACTTTAGGAGTGGTGAACGTACAAGGTTTAGGTAAGTTAACCTATAAAAATAATTTTAACTACCAAATGTAAGATGTAAAATTTGTTCAAATACATATTTACTTCCTTCAGTAACGTATATCCGTATTTCTAAACTTTAATGGTGGTACAATTTGCATTGTAATCGGTCGGTGGAATAATTTACAGACTCGGATTAAAAGACAAAGCAATGCCAGAATAAACGATGTATATACCGGGTATGGTACATGTAGCCATTAATCTCAGCTTCTATAGGACGGTTTGATCATACGCACTTACATGAAAATGATTTGGTTTTTAAATTCAATATGGCTAGGGGAAATAAAAAAGTTTTATGTAGAAGTATAAAGAGAGACAAGATGAGATAAAACGGTCTCGTAAATACCGGTATTTCAGCTATAATACCCAACATTGTATCATGTTCTTTTTGTTGTCGTTTCTCTTCAGAATTATGCCAGACACTCCTGGGTTACGAGTATTTCATTCAAAATGTTATGGAAAATGCTTCACCAAGTAAGTGACAGTTAATACTATTTTTCCTTTGATTTATTACTAAATCTACACTTGACGAAATTTACAAAAGTGAATGAACAGTAGGCACTCATTTCAGATACTCATCGACAATACAATCATGAAAAATGCTTATTCTTTCCTTTTTTCTTTCTTTCTGTGTTTCGTTCTTTCTTTATTTATTTTGTAATATGATGGAATTGTAATTCGCACTTTTACTTTCACAAGATTGTGGTTAGAATTTCTGTTCTGCATGATTTTGAAATGTGATGCATAAAACACATACATTCGTGATTTATTCGAAATATTTTTGTTCATTCGTTTCAGACAAGGAGATAGGTCACGTGGACATTGGAGGAACTATTGCTGAGATAGAAATTGTTCAGGCTGAACATGATTATTTCTCATTTAATAACGTCACTAGAAATGTAACGTTAAAGTCCGAGCTGGACACTGACGAGGGGGCGCCCGAGATACCCCCTCTTATACTGAACTGCCGGAAGCTGGGCAGCACCGTGCAGGATTCTGGTTGGGTAGGTTATGTTTATATTTGAAAAAAAGAACTGTTTTAGAGATACAGTAGTCAGAATGATGTACATTGTAGCAGAAATAATTCGCTTTCATTATACTACTAAATGGCACGACTTGCCCCAAGGGGCTATGAAATTAGAACTGCAGAGGATTGGTTGAACTTGTGACTACAAACTGTGATAGACAGAAATGTTTAATATAGTCCTAATCTGTTACATGTCGAGAAGTGTGTTTTCACATTTTGGATTGGTCTAGCGTTCGAGCATTAGTCCAGTCACTTTTTACATGAAGCCCCTTCAGTAAGATGGGTTAATGTCGATTTCGCGAGAGAGGACGGTTCGATGATCATCTTAAAAAAAAATGCCACGAAAGTTGAAAGCAAGCACATGAAATGTATACACACTGGATAGGTTATAAATTTGTTTTCCGGTAAGTGTTGTTGTTGTTAAACTGTCAATTTGTGACATCTTACACTTTTTAACCGAACAGCACTGCATATGTACCTACTCGAAAGTGACAAGATTAAAACTTTAAAGAAATCAACAAACTTCGGAATACAAGTCACGCTTTTAGAAATACACATGGTATATATTTGTCTATAAAAAGATGGACATGGTACAATGTACCGGCTGTCTTCTATAAACATTGGTTTGTTTTCCTCTTATTACAGCTCCAGGTTATCGTGAATGTACTAGTTTATGACTGGAATGACAACCCACCGGTGTTCAACTCCCAGCAACATTCTGTGAACATCTCCGAGGTAACTTTCATATCCACTTCATTTCGATTAAGTATAAAGTGGAGCATTTAAATATCAAGAGTTATCTCTTTTAATAGAAATTTAAAAATGATAAAGCTTATCAAATTATGTTTGATGAGCATCTAGTTAATATCATAATTTTAACCTTCTCGCTATTTTAACGATTATTTCCTGATGGACCGCTTTTTGTATTAATTTAAAACTAATCAAAGTGTCGCTATTTAGAGATTCTTACACGAAATGCAATATAGACATGATATATTTGACCTTTATCCTGCTGCTGTACACTGCTTCGCCTCTGCGATCAGTGCGGGTCATACTCAGTCTGCACGTGGGTGCAATTGAATCATGATCGCCACTGCGTGTTGAGATTCGGTAAAACTTGAGTTAACACACCACTGCAGCCCGAGTTAGAAGATAGACATGTGCATTTAGAAGTTTAGAAACGTAAATAGGTCATGTATGATGCCTTTCAGTTAAAAGTTACAATTTGCCATTCAATATTAATTATTATTATTGTATGCACGTATTCTTTTTCTTTGTAGGATTCTCCGGTGGGAAAGACAGTATATTCTGACATTGATGCCACTGACAAAGATAAAGAATTTACCGGGAACAGCCGACTGTCTTACAGAATTGTTCCAAGCCAAGAGTTTTCTGTAAGTACATTACTGATGAACCTGTCTATCTGACCAATGAGAATAGGCAGACATCTCTTGTTTAAACACTTGTACTAATAAACAATTGCCGTAAAACTGCACCTGTATCGTATATTAGAGCTTTATCGTTGGTACCGGTTTTCCATATGACCAACGCCCCCAGAAGAGGTTAGTTATTTTAGGTTTCGGAGGATAGTGCAAGAAACAGAAAGAGACACCCCTGGTTCTTATACATGCCAGGTGTATAGCACCCATACATGGGACCTAGGTTTTAGTCTCATCCGAAAGACTGTTAGTAATTTTAGTTGGTCAGCCCCGGGAATCGAACCCGCTACCCCGAGATTACAAGTCTCGTGCTCTACCGATTGAGCTGACTGAGAGTGCACCTGTATATCACTAAAATCAGTTTATACATAGCAGTCGCTACGCTCTTTGTACCGTCATGTGAACGTTTGTTTGGCGATTGTTTGAATGAACTGAAATTGTGAAACTTTCTTAATGGAACAACGATCTGCTTTCAGTTATTCTTATACCTTTTCAAAAGAGTGTATTTTTTCACTATCACAACCGTGCGACTGTAAAAACTGTTATTTATAGTGATCCCTTTGTATTTCAGGCTTATTTCGCGATTGAGGTACCTACGTTGGCAGTTATAACACTGAAAAAGGAATTAGATTATGAAAAAATCACTACAATGACAATATTGATAGAGGCGAGGGTAAGTGTGAGTTAATCATCGGCAAGCAAGATGTGAAAGGCGCGAATTTGCGTAACATTACTTTTGCGGGAAAAAGAAGTTAATAAAAGCGCAAATAAATTTAAACAAAAGTAAAAAGTTTCTATTTAAAATTGAAATATCAGCTCGTTTGTCTATTGCTATTTGGCTTTACAAACTTGTATCATGGCTTTGGGATAAATCTACAAAAGGTCGAACTAATCTATAAATGAAATCTTTCTTTGTGCAAGGGGCGGAACTTAAAACCGTAGTCTATCTTAAATAGAGCACAGTTTCGATAGAGTAGTATAAGAAAATTGGCCATGACACAAGTAAGATACAGAACTGTACGCTGAGCCTCTGCAAAATAGCGTTATTATTCTCGCAAACAATAATCTATTACATCGTATACCTGTCACAAATACTTAATCCTGATTGGCCGATAGCGCTCACGTGCCGGGTCTGCAAAGTATGTGTAGACCTGGAAAATGATGTGTAGACCTGCACGGATTTCAAGACATAATTTCTGTAATATTTTCGTGTAATTTTCACTACTTTTTATGAGGTATACGATATAATAATTTTAGACTAATGTTTCGGTCAATATATAGTTTTGCGGACCTGTAAAAGAATGATATTGACCTCGGACTTCGTCCTCGGTCAATATCACTTTTAACAGGTCCGCAAAACTATATATTGACCTCAAAATTAGTCTATAATTGTATAGTATCGTATACTTGTCACAAATACTTAATCCTGATTGGCCGATAGCGCTCACGTGCCGGGTCTGCAAAAGTATGTGTAGACCTGGTAAATGATGTGTAGACCTGCACGGCTTTCAAGACGTCATTTCTGTGATATTTTCGTGTAATTTTCACTATTTTATGAGGCATACGATATAATTATTTTAGACTAATGTTTCGGTCAATATAAAAACATATTATAGTTTTGACCTCAACATTAATCTATAATTGTATGCTATAGACTCATACCTTGCTAAAGATATCTCTGTACCCCTGCTATGTAAACGTGTTTTCTATTTTATTTTATTTTGTAGCTGAAATTGTGTATGTTTATTTCAGGATAAACCAAATCCTAACCGAGGTCCTACACGGTCATCCACGGCTACTTTAACAGTACACATTCTGGACGCAGACGATCAGAACCCTGAGTTCTCTTCAAAGACGTATCGAGGAGTCATCCGGGAAGATGCACTTCCGGTACGTTAGCACGATTGACTTGTCACCTATTTTAGTTTCTCCATACTCAAGTGAACTTAATTATTTGTTATAGTATTTAGCATGTATCGGCTTGAGTAGAAGATGCGAAGCGACCCGACTTTTGATATGTCTGTTCAAAGCTGAATCACTTTCCAGACATTATGACGAGAACTTCATGGATTGTAGTCAAAACATAAAATAACCATCAATACGATAGAAATGTCAACCTGCTTTTTGCATTGGAAATGTTCTGTTTGCCCGCATAATCAGTAATGGGAAATACTGTAATATTACTTAATTAAAATGGAATAAATTATTTGCATTACAGGGTACAGTTGTTGCTGTTACACAACGTGTTGTTGCCAGAGATCCTGACTCGATGAATGTTTCAGTCACCTATAAACTCTTAGGTACAGTATGACGTCTCTAGATTTGTAAATTTACAGTTGAAATCACTTTAAGTGTTTGCGTGTCTTAGCCTAGCTTTTCATCTAAGCAATCAAACGAGATTTTAACAATAAACAATCGGCAAAACATGGCATTTCACTCTTTAAAATAGCATACAAGTAACGAGACAAGAGAGCAGAATGGGATTCACTATATTTGAGGAGGTTATAAATGTTTGTTCATCCGTATCTTCGTTCAGGGAAATGTAAATTGCCTCATCAGCCTGAATACATAATGAATAACAGAATAAAAATTCAACCAAACAGATAGTAGAAATAAGCAAAATCTGTTTTTGTACACATTTTTCTTAAATAGATAATTTCAAATTCCTGATTTGTGCCTACTGATTAAGAAGTCTTTAGAGGTATACGAATCTAACATGACCAGTAGTGCATTCAATGATTTTAAGTTCTTTTAACATGTTACAAGAAAATTTAGTTATACTACGCCTTAACTTTAATGAAAATACAGACGTATAAAAAAAAAACTAAGATATGATAATTTGAAACCCGAAAAACATGTAGCCTAATGCATTGTAAATACTTGTACATTACAGATCCTTATGAGTTCTTCGATATTGATCCAACATCAGCAGAGATCAGGAATAAAGTACTGTTAAACGTGGATGTCCCGACGCTAACTGTTGTTGTCTTGGTATGATTTCCACTTCCACTTCCACATTTTCTACGTAATTTTGACGTTCTTCGATAGTTGTACACGAGAGTTTCTTTTCAAAAGACGACGTTTTTGTTTCTTGTTTTATGTTTTGATAATTAATATATTTTATGCTTATATTTATATCTTAACAATATTACAGGGGAGGTTTTGATATGAAAAACTCTTGTCAGCCAGTGACTGATAGCATATTACTATATGCATTATTTGATTAATGTGTAATTTAATTATACAATAGCAAATCATACCAAGTTCTTCAATAAAATCCATGACCAATACTTACATTTGTATTGGAAGACCTCTAACGAAAAGTATGTGTTAGTACATAGCAAATTATCAAGAGAAACACTTCATTGTTGTATAATAATAGTTTTGACATAACGTCCTAGGACAGTGTTAAAGTTAGAATACCCTTCAAAATAACCGTATACATCAATGAATCATATCTTATTTAAAATAACGAAGGTGAGCTTACACGGTAATATAGCTTAAAGTAATAGCCTTAGTTTCTGGTGACCTAGAAGTACATTTGTATACAAGACGCGACAATTTCAAAATCTCTGGTACGTCATTGTGTAAATACAACGTTGCAGGCGTCTCAAGTGGACAACCCGAACAGAGAATGGTTTGCTATGTTGACCATCACTATATCCGAGGCGAATATCAATGCACCTAGCTTTACTAAAGACGTGTACAGAGTGACAAGGTTAGAGCTCGAACCTGTCGGCTCAGTATTGATTACAACTACGGCTAAAGATCCTGATTTCGTAAGTACTGGAAACTGCAACTATACCACATATGACATGTACACACTTTTTTTTTCAAATCTCTGTTTCTTGTTGCCAGTTTTCAAAATCTATGTTTAACTTGACATACAATTCAACACATTTTTTCTGTTAGAATAGATTGTGTTTTTATATTATAAAGTCAGTGAAATGTTACACCCTTCACTGTCAGCTTCCATGTAGGTATATACTCTCAGTATATAGTGGACAAATATTATTGGCAAGAACTTCTTTCCACAAGTCAAATGGTACATACCCATCGACACTTTATCATTTATCAGGCAACGGGAAACAGTAACATTATTTTCTGGGAAATCAAAGGTACATGTATAGCGAGGCTGTACTTAAGTTTTGCAATAAAAAGTATCTCATGAAATTTTACCTTATTTTCATGGTATCAGCTTTTAATCTGTATTTGTTTTCTCTTCACGTCCTACATAATAAGGTGGTTTAGTTATAGAAGGAGCTGAAGTTTTTGTCTTTAACTTTCAACAACAGAATTTCATGCTGTTTTAGTAACAGTGTCAATGATATGTAAAATTCAGTGGTTCGTAAGGGTTTTCTTTTCTGGGAACTTATGTGTAGGTCGGTGGAGAGAAAAACCAAACATAACTTTATATACATTTGGCTTTATAAATGGATTATTTCTCTAGTTTGTACTTGGCACCAAACCAGATCTGCACTTAGTGACATTTGTTATTATTTATGTGTATGTATATTTACCCGAAGACACCCATAGACTACCCAAAAGACACCCGAAAACGCCAACATATTGTTATAAATGTTCAGTGCTTTCTATAAAACTGTCAAAACAGAAACATTTTATATATGCAACGAACTGTAGAGCTTGCCTGTATCTTTATCAAAGGGATACAGCTACGGCGGATAAGTAATTTAACTGTTGCATCTAACATTTTTATAAACAACACATTTTGGCATAGGTATAAGCTCATTATTGACAGTAAGGGTGATCTAAAATGACTTATTCAAATTCCAATACATTACCTTATACCAAAAGACATTTGCTATACTTTGGTGCCTCGCATCAATTATTCTTTTCTTGTTCGTTTTATGAAACGTCATGCAGAATTAAACTATAATGATACTGTTTTATATGTACCATAGAGCAGCAAGTTTTGTGTTCTAAATGACAACAATACCGAAGCACTTAGTAACAGTTGAACTAGCGTTCAAATAAGATTGTAACTTATACACAGTATAACTAGTATGATTTTGGAAAGGTTTAGAATTAAGTATCCGCTAGTACACTAGAATATTACTATCATTATTATATTATTATGATTAATATAGCGGGTGTACATGTATGCAATAATCGATGAATCAGGCTGCTGGTTCCTGTTATTCAAGTAGTTAAGATTCGTTATAATCAAGTTCTCTGTATGGGCGACATGGGTATTCGGTGATTGAAATGCGTTTTGACAGATACTTACGCATTGAAAGTGCTACAGTAAACTCCGTTTATAACGAACTCCTAGGGACCACTTAAATGTGTTTCTTATATCCGGAGTTTGTTATATCCATATAACATTTACATATCAAATAAAGGAAGGAAAAAACTCGGGCAGAGAAAATTTGTTCCCTATATCCAGATTTTCGTTATATCCGGATTCGTTATGTACGGAGTTTACTGTATACTGTCACAGCCGTATGAATGCAACAACAAAACCACCAAAAACACCAACATTGACCGTGATGTGTCTTAAAATTACTTAATAAGTTGCCTCATTGGGTGGAATTTTGACCTATATTATTTTGATGATCAGTTACCATACTGCAGACAGTATTGTCGCCCATACAGTAACGTCTTACATTATTATAGCATGCTGTAGTTGCTTTTTATGTTATTCGTTTTACAACATCTTATATATTTGTGTTGTTTGATTTGTTTTCAGAAAACTATCATGGTACGGGAAGCTTTCTATATGTCCTGTATTATATCGTCTCGCCGCTTTATCTTGTCTGTGTCTATTCTTTTATTCTAATATCAGTTTTTTTCTGTTGTACAATGTAAGAACTTCTGGCAATGAATATTTGAAGTAACACATTTTTCTTCATATTTTGTAGTTCACAAAAGCGTTGTTACATTGCATACATACATATTGTAGTTTCTATGTGTATCATATTTAGTATGAGTGAAATATAACTACACGTATAACGTATATTGTGTTGTTTACCGCATTTTGTGTTAACAAAGTACGTGTATGCAGTACACACATAATATGTAACGGCAGTTATTACACAAATATTGGTAGTTCGTTTTATATGTAACGATCTAACACGACATTTGTTTTTCCAATTCAAGGCAACGTTTTTTGCACGAAAAAATAAAATGAAATATATTACAAATACATTAGTATAACGTGGAAATACGTGTGTAACAGTTTTACATGAAACACATGAACTGCATATATCGACATTACACTCTACTTTTGAACTGCATCTAACAAGCAATATGGTTTTACACATACATGTATTGCAGTTAAAACTCACGGTCACGCGTGGCATTTCAATTGCATCGAAATCTCAAATGGCATTTCATGAAACATTTAAATACATTTAATATGAAACGGATTTACACGATACATTTGAAACAATGTAACGTCACTACACGTGGTGTTTTAAATGTATATACCTGTATATAACGGAAGGGTAGCAATTAATTACATATAGCGGCATTTTATGAGATGCTTCAAACGCGCTTAACGGCATTACACACTGACGCAATGCTACTAAATGGCAGATAGTTCACTCAGTCTGGAAAGGCATGCACAATAGATACTTGCAGTGACTTGCGATTTAACATGCATTTAGTACTTTATATAATATTTCTATGTATTTAATTGTTTTGTTGTCCAATTGAGTTTTATTAATGTCTGAGTTTACAATATGGATCGTTGTGGTTGATATACGAGTTTGAAATGTTTTAACTAGCATTAACTGGTTTGGAATGGTCAGGTATATTTTCACTGTACCATTTACATTTGATAATAGTTGAAAGAACAAAAGATGACACTAAACTCTAAACATTCTGTTTTCTAGAAGTCTATTATGTAAACTGTCCCAAAATCTTTCTATTTTATTAACATTCATTTAGTTAGTTTTGTTTTCATTTGCATGGTACTATTACATTTAAAACAGCGTATTTTGTTTACAGAATTGAATACTGAATACATTTATATTAAACACCTCTTCCCAACATCTACTGCCTTTAGATTCCGGAACGTCCTGAAACTTATTATTTTGCTGTACATTTACATAAAGTTGCGTGACTGAAGGCAGTCTTCATCAATTTTAACGCATCAGACAGTAGGTAGGCGCCTGCACGTCATGCTTAACCATTTTTGCTAATGTAAATAAAAACGCGTACTTCTATTCTACCTTAATTTGCGTAGATATACATTTTCTTTTCACTGTGAACTTAAGTCTAACAGCTGAATGTAAAAGTGTGTGTGTTTTAAATTCGAGTTTGTTTAACAGGTGCAAACGGTACAGTGTCTGAGTAATACCCGTCGTACAGTGGTAGCATGTAACGAGATTTTCACTCAAATTAAGATATCAAACTACAAATATATATAAAAGTCATATTTTTATTGACTAATTGGTAGTTTAACTGAAACTCTTAAAAATCCCAAAATGAAGGATTTTGTTTAAAAGATTTATTTCCATATTAAATTAGATTTAACATTTCTTACCTTGCTAAAATGTTCATGCATTTCTCCAAAATGTTACTCGAAAACACTGTAAGATGTCATTTGTTTTAATAATTTCAATCCGACTAAAAGTGAGAAATACATGGTTCTTGAGTTAGTTATACATACACACATAAAGTGAAACAAATTATTTCTATGTTTCATTTTGGAGAAATACACTTTATGTATAACATGTACTTTAGCTAACTACTTTGGCTTAAATGAACAGCTAGTCTTTCTGTAAGTTACATGTAGTTAGTAATGTTAACTGAATTCAAAATATTGAACAATTTTGATATCTCTGCTTTAAAGATTAGATGATTTTCAATATAATTGCCATATTTATTTCAGGGCACAGTTTTAGAATATGTTATTGTTGATCCCGTGGAATACTTCAGTATTGATGAAAGGTATGTACGATATTAAACTTTATATAAGATATCTTTCATTTTAAGTTGTCTTATATACATTGTTTAATGAAGTTTACATATCTTGCGCATGTGCTATTTGCTGACGGATTTCAGCTCGACTAAATTAATATATCACATTGTTTTTCGGTTAAAATTGACAAAAAAAGCTGTCATAAACTTGTTACATTGTACTTCGGTTTCAGCTTTATAAACAAAACTGATCTTTTCAGCGGGAGCATAATTTTGGAGAAA
>JAUMHA010380451.1:0-12525 GCA_032359765.1 Saxidomus gigantea
ACAGACGTAGGAAAAACACGAAGTTGAAATGTCACCACCGTTCTTTCGTACAAATGTTATAGAAGGACTTCCTCATATGACATATGGGTTTTTCCAGGAAGCGGATTCGGGAGTGACTCGATAAGCTACAAGCTTTCTTCACAATCGAGCTTAAATAGATTAGTATAAACTTATAGTAGTATGTTTTCAAATGTTATGCTATATAACGCCTATTCCGGTCATTCAGTAGAACAACTGAAACTTTGAAATGGCAATAAAGCGAAAATTAAATTATGAAATAATGCAGAATTGTGGATAACGCAAAAAGAAATAGTCATTCAATTAAACATGCAGTACCGCGCAATACACTGCTATTCTATCATTTTAAGAGGAAATCACTCGATTTCAGGCGTAATACGGCCAATGAAAAGTCGTCCTTATGCAAGTATAAAGTAGTAATGACAGCAAATAAATATAACGCAATAAATAGTATAACACAAAGAGGTAGTCATGCAGTTTCAAAACGTCGTCATAATGCAGTAAAATATGTACTAATTCGTATTTAATTGTTGTTATAATGCAAACAAGTCATTTAATTTCAGACGTAATAGTGCGAAAGAATAATCATCAAAATGCAAATACCAACAAGTGGTCACGCGCAATGTTGTAACGCAAAAGGAAGTAGTCATGCGATACCAGGGGTAGTAGGGTGGTTTACAGTAGTCATAATACAGGTAAACATGTACAAACGCCCATTAAGCTGTCGTTCAAATGCAAACATGGTAGTAATGCGCTATTAGGCGTAATATGGCGGAATGCAACTATCAATAAGTAATAAAGTTATATAAACTTTCATCATAACGCAAAAGGAGGTAGTCACAATTTCATTCGTAAAATGCCGAACGAAAAGTTATCATAATTCAGTTAAACATGTTATAACGCGCTGTTAACAATAAAAGCGCGCAACGAATTGTTGTTCCAGCGTAAAAAGAGGCAATCATACAATCTCAGGCGTAGTGGGGCAAACTATCCGTATACATGCACATGTAGTAGTTTGCAATCAATTGTTTAAACGCAAAAGGATATACATCAATGTAGTTATACTTCATTAGGCGTAACAGAGAGAAAGAAGATTTGTCATAATTTAATCAAACATGTAATAATGAGGTAGTTGTTCTAACACAAAAGGAGGTAGTCATGCGATTTCATTCATAGTAAGACGTCGTAATGCAGTTAAACATTTACCATTTCGCAATAAGTTGTCGTTCCAACGCAAAAAAATAGTCTTGCAATATTATGCGTAACAGGTCGACAGAATGTCATAATGCAAATATCAACATGTAATAACACGCAATCTAATATTGTTGTAACTGTTATTGTTACGGTTTCCGACTTAGCAGGGCAAAATATTCATGATGTAATTAAAATGTATTAATTCAAAATAAATACAAACAGAGGTAGTAATGCATTATTAGGCGGGGAGTGGGGAAAGAAAATCGTCATAATTTAATTCAACAAGTATTTACGCTTTTAATACAAATTCAGGTAGTCACGTGATTCAAGCGTAACAAGGCGAATGAAACGTCGTCATAATGCAAATGTAAACATGTAATAACGCGAAATAAAATATTTTTATCGCACATATAGAGGTAGTCTTTTGAATTCAGACGTAATACGACGAAATAAAAGGCGCCATAACGAAAAAATAAACATGCAATAACCGCGGCGATTTATCTAAACTAAATGAGGTAGTTAAATATATGTTAGCCATGGTACAAAAATGTTTTACAACTCTATAAGGCAATTGTGTGCTCATTTGTGTAAAAAACCAGGCCCCGTGCTTATAAAACTTTTTTGAGCACAATCTCATGCTCAGCACGAAATCATGCCCATGTTATATTAAGTCAGGTCAAGTTAAATTTATTTTAAAACTCAGATTTAATATAAAGATACATAAGCCTAAGAACAGACGCTTCAAAGATTATTGTTATTGAACCAGATTTTGTAAAAAGATATAACTTGACTTTACTTCATATTATATGAACATGATTTCGTGCTGAGCAATAGATTGTGCTCAAGAAACTTTTATAAGCACGGGGCCAGTTTAGCATTATACCGCCTTCAAAGTATTTCATTATTTTCTTTGGAAAGACCCTAATAGGCGTTCGTATGAAGCTCTCCACTTTCGATTTGTACTGAAAAGTCTTTCAACCCAATTTTGAAGTATCACATAAAGCAGATTAAATAAAACTTTTCAAATGTAAAAAAAAATTTTTTTTTCACAATAAGCCATCCCGTCGCATCCCATTCTCAGGATATCATTATTATAGAACATTTATCAATTTAATTTCAGCGTTAAGCAACTGTCACATTTTGTCATTTCAGTTGATTACATATTAAACATCAATTAACGTCATAGTTTAGTGCCATCCTCGATAACATCTGCAGTTGGATGTCCATTTGATAAATGTGACATGCGCAATGACGTTCCATTCTCTTTTTCAAAACTTTCATTATCGTAAAAAGACGTTTGTTGTATACTGTGTGGTTCTTTGACTTGTTTCTGCAAAACAAAATAAATCACATATGTAGTCCAACTTTAAATTACAGGACTCATGTAAAGGTGAAACTACTAAAATAGTTTTGTTCGAAAAGGTCATTTAATTTGCCATGTTTCTACCTTCTTTACTGACAATATGGAGAACATACCTTGATATCCGTTCATAGTTTTTAATGATTATGTTATGTATGCTTTAGCAATGCGTAATAAAATAAAATTCATATAAAATGTCAATAAGTGACACTTCTTTTTACCATACAAAAACTTCGATTTGTCAATAAATATGTTCTTTTATAGAGTTTCATAACCGTTGCCATGCAACTTCCTTCTCTTAATTTAACTGGACGGAGAGAACAAGCTGTCGTCAGAACATAAATCACACATGATATAGTTTTCGTCTCGGAACTAACCACATAATAAAGCTTATGTTCGGATAAGAGAACGGATCACACTAAAGATTTTAAAATTTGTAATATGTTTGATTTAAATCTCTGAAAGAACATGCGTTTAATTCTTGGAAATAATTCTTTTTCAGGGAGATAGAAAATACTGCTTCTCATCTTAAACTGCTGTCGGACATTATAAGGCAGCTTATACAAACCTCCATTTCAAACCGATATATCCTTTTACAACACAGGGGTAAGTAGCAGCATACCCTGTCTGCCACCTTGTGTATCAGATGAGGTTCCACTTTGTCTGGGTCATTAAAATCTAAAAGAAAAGGAACATTCGATCAAAATCACTTTTGAAACAAATTGAAATGGTTGATAGAAAGTAGTTTTTCTTTTGTCATTATCTCTATCAATGAATTGCACCAGGTTATATTTTCACCAAAATGTAATACTATTCCTCTAAATAGAACTAACAGATGCAACTTGAAAATTAAGCGATAGTGCATTATTTTATGATATAATTGTTACGGTTACAGAACAACTTTAAAACCCCAAACAATACTGGTTGGGGAACTAGCAAAGACAATCAAGCCCAGAGGCTTCACGTATGATTACTTTGCCTCTAGACATTGTGAACAAACTTCAACACATGTTAAATACTCATTTACACATCTATATAGATGAAAGAACTACATTTAGATCTATAAATACAAATTAAATGATGTATTATAGAATATATCACGTTGATACCTGTGAGGAGTGATGATATAATGGATACTATTGATCCAGTTATCAAGGAAATTAGAACAGCAAACAACGCGTACCAGAGATATGACAGATGATAAATCCACCTGAAACAAATAATACACGCGTCTTATATTCTACATTTATTATAGTCTATCTTTGTTTGAAATAAATAAAATTACTCGGTAGTCACACCATTTTAATTGAAAACAATTTGTTATTAAAACCGTGTCAGAAACTCTGTTACTTCTGTTCTTACCCTTTTGCAGTATTTCATTAGATTTAATACAATTAATCAGTTTGATCCATTTATTGTAACAATGAAACTTGACAAAAAAGAAATCTGGTGTTTCTTCTTTCCTCTGTTAAATAGGAGAGGATGGGGCCAGCTTTTGAGATTAAGAGTTATTAGTTTAAACATAGATTTAGCATTGATGAAACAATGATAGTGTAAACAATACTGCACTCGGCTTAAAAACTGATAGATAAGTAAACTTTGGCAAATATCATTTACTCATCATTTCTGTTAAAAAGTCCCACTACTTACAGACTATCGTCTTCAACTGGAGCTGATGTTGTTGTCGCATATGTTCCCAGTGACGTTGCCGACGTCATTATTGTTGATGACGTCATATTCCCTGTCCACGTGAGATTGTTCATCATTTCTTGAGCGCCACACGTTTTGTTAAAATTTGAACACATGTCAGCGCTTACATGTTTGATTTCTGGTAATGGTACGAGAATTGTTCCTCCAACCCCTACCCAGAAAGTTAGTACTGCACTTACAATTAAGCCACACAGTGCCCCCTGTAAGGATAATTAATCAATCGTTTAAAACTTATACCTTCTATGCTCACCGTCAATTTACGGTATGTATTTAGTTACTAAAAATATCCTCTAAAAATATAGATTAATGTATTCAATACCTTGCCAATTCCAGTGCTTAAAGCTACAAATGATAAAGAAAGAGCAATCTACATTCAAAGTTAATAGAGATTTTGAAACACTTCTATATAAAGCATTAAGGATACTGGTAAAATTTTACTACTTTTATCCTTAAACGTAGGCATATCTAATGAGAAGAAATAATATTCAGAGGACAGGAAAAGACGACTCTCACTAATTAATTTGAGCGTTATTTTGTTTATCTATATATTGTTGATTTGCAATTACTTGTATGTCTGTGTTGCAAATTACGAAATCGTTGTTTTAGCATAGTTAATACTATAGCAATGTTTGCACTGCCTGCTGCCGTTTTCTCATAGTTGGATTCATTCTGCAGTGAGTTGGTCTGAGTGCTGTGTTTGAATGTGTTTGAGATGTATATTTCTTATTTTTACATTGGCCATATTATCATGTACAGTCTAACACTTTTTGTAAATTGTCAAAAGCAATATTATATCGGTTTTGCCATTAAAGACTGAAAGTGAATTAAATCAATTTTACCCATTCATTGATCCAAGGTATAAAGAGTCCAGAAATGAACAGTCCCAGTAAAGGTCCACCAACCATACCAAATATGCTCAACATGATCTGAAATTAGAGCAATAAACATACTTACTCTGCTGAGCTTAAATATATCATTATGTTTTCATTTTGATAAAAACTTAAAAAGAAATCAAGACCATATAAGTGATATTACCAATATATGAATCTGTGTAACAGTTTCGTTTCCTTTGAATATGGTGAAATTCTGTAAACATCTGTTTTGACTGTCCTAGTCAAAAATTAAATATTCACCCTTTCTCTTCTATCTATTTTCATATTGATATATTAATGAAAGAAATAACTAAGAATACAATATCATAAAATATTTATATTTTCATTTACCTGAAGAACTGTTTGTCCTAGGAACTGTGATATGAATGCAACTCCTATGACAACACCACCACACAATAAACCTGTAATAAAACGTGCAAAGGTTAATTAATGGCGTAATACTCACATTTTTAGTTCCCATTGCCCCCAATTTTGATCCCGTGTATCTTTCTTTTTAAGCTTTTTTTTTTTAAATTCTCCTCTTAAAATAACCAAGTTTCGTTAAAGTTGTATGTAGGTTCGACGTTGTAAATACCTTATTCAGAAGAAAAGCAAGTTTACTTCAAGACATATTTATGTTTTTGACATATACACCATATCAGTATGAGTAGCCATATACAGATTTCCCAACTTTTTGCCACAAGTATAATCCATATCCCGAGTCAAGCTAAAGTAACAGAAAACAGTTCGTGTCATAGAGTTTCTTTTTTTTTATTTGTACATTAATATTTCTTTTTCATAACAATGATATAAGTATGTATGAAAGTCCTTACCAATTACTTTAGCGAGGCGAGCAATAGTTGTCGGTGATGGCTGAATATTTTTATATTCCAAGAATATTTTGACAATGTCTTCCAGTATAACAATAGCCAAAGCATTCAATCCAGAGGATATTGAGCTGTAGTAAGACAATTATCATAACAGTTTTACTATTGCTCACATGCAAAACTATCGTCAAGAATGAGTTGTTTTGGATAGCAAAGCACCACATCAGATTAAAGTAAGTTATACTTAACTTACAATAATTAATTTGAAATGTTTTTAACGATAAAATATAATATGTCGCAAGAAAGCAAAAAAAAGACAGTTTCCTTACTTACCTTAATGATGCGCTAAATATACAAGCTACAAACAGTCCCGATAATCCGGGAAGAAACGTTAGTTTATCCATGACGAGAAACGGCAGCAACTTTAAGAAAATAAGATATTAACCTTTATTATCTTTTCTGTACTTAAGTTTCCCGATGTCTAACTTTGGAATTACCATAAATTCCGTTAAAAGTAGTTATCAAAGAAAAGGCACTTCACATCATAAAGTGAATACCATTACCAAGCTATCAGTGCTAGAGCTGAGGGAATCTGCAGCAAGGACTCTAATTTTAATGTTTTTATTTAGAATATTTCCTTTTTATTTAAACTTCAACGCAGCTCTTATCATTAAGTAACATTTTAGATATACTACATGTACCTTTAACTATAGCTCTTTCAAGGTTGGCATCCTTATATAACAATACCTTATTTATTTTCGAGAATTGTGTACAAATCTGGGAGATACGTCTACATCAAGGCTGAATAGTCATTGTTTGTATTGTCCTTTTTGCGTTTTCTTCAAAATTTTATGGTTTTAATATTAAGACGGTAAGTTTTGTAAGTTTACCTGATCTCTGGCATGGACATGTCCGAGTATATATGGATCACAGGAATGGTAGGTAGCATAAATGACAATTCCAACGATACAAACCAATGTGGAAAGTATCAGTGTTAGAGGAAGACTCAGGTATAATGCCCTGAAAAGAAACGTAACCCTTGGTTATATAGATGACATAGAGATGAAGAGAATGCTCTATGGATTTTTATCCTACCAGACTATTAAACTGTTTCTGTAGTTGATTTATATGTATCGCAAACTCAATAATATTCTCTCATGCAGTATGTTAGATTGGACAGGGGGGTTTCCATCGATTAAGATGGTTTCATTGAATTCATGTTTGATCTGTTTTGTTTACATAACATAATATGATCAAACGATATTTCATTAAATTAATAAATTTGACATATTGCGTATAAGAACTAACTTTTGAGAATTTTTTGGGTCCTTGATGGCCAAATATCTTTGTATCATCGTTTGATTGGCTGCATAGATTGTCAGCTGACCAACGAATGAGCCAATCACAAGAGACCATACTGAATGACGTGTCGTTGGGTCTCCACTCCAACTGAAACAGAAAAAAATACAAGTTATTAACTAAATTTTCATTTTTTGTTATATTTACGTTAATTATATAATTTTTCATGTCAGGTTTCCCCTACAGTATTCAAGAAGCAGATCCACGTAGATGCGAGTTATTGTAAAGTTAAATTTATTTATTCGTCTACTCTACGTTCAGTTACCATAGCATCATTTTTCTTCTTCTGTAGAAATGTATGTAGTCTTTTGTAGCTTTAAAGAACATGTCTTTGTACCAGTGAAATTCTAGTTTAAGAACTGTTAATTACGAAAAATGTTCTTAAAAGAGCTTTTAAAAGACATTTTTAAATCTTTAATTGTAAGCAAGATGTATGTTTTGTCTAGTTATTAGAAATTAACTTTGATAAACAATGTTTTTAGCTATCATTTGAGACCCAATCAGGTTGAAATTAATTCAAAATATCCAGTTGATGTATTTATATGAATATAAAAAAACAAAGAAATATTTTTTGGTTAAACTCTAAGATCAGATTTGTTGATATCACGTGTACTTATTTATTGCCTTTCAATCTGTTTTTATTCACTCACCCAGATTAAATACAAAATACAGGCTCTTATGCTAATTAAATAGGTTCTCAAATACCATATTTGGAATTTACTCTAAAAAGAAGATTCTCCCTCCTTTGTAAGCTATGTTCCAGACATTTTCTATTCCTCCAAGATCTATGGAGCCCTGAGCCGTCACTGCAATAAGACCTGCCATTACAACAAAAGTTTGGAACGTGTCTGTCCATACCACTGCACGTAGCCCACCCTGAAAATACACATGGGTTTCAAGAAATTTTCTATAAAGTCAGATCATTCAATTATTCAAAATTATGCAAAATGAGATGCTTTAGAAGAGAAAGAAATCTAAAAGTATTACTAGATAAAAAAATATTTTTTCTATAAATAGATTTGAAATAACAATTTAATTAAAGTTATATTACCCTTCAAAATTTCCATACTGAGAACAATACTTAAAACACAGAAAATGCTTTGAAAACATGTAGATAATTAGTTATAAAGGTATGAAATAAAATGTACGTAACAGAAAGAATGGATTCTAAATGTTTGACAGGGATAGTCAAAAAAGATTATCTCTATATTCAGTGGGAATTAAACAACTATTAAACACATTTATATATTTTGGTTATAACTTAGGCAATGTTCATTATCTTAGGAGTATAAATTACTCATTAATGTCTTATTTAAATATATGGTGGTAAAAAAAATATGGTGGTATGTTTGAGCGGTGATATCACTTGAATTAACTGTTAAATTTCTTACCAGAGCAGTGTAGAATGTACACACGATTCCTATTGAAACTATGGCTAGTTCAAGTGACAGGCCAGTGACTGCAAGAGAAGGAAACAAAAGGTATGTAAACTATGTCTTTGAGCATACATTATCTACCATTTACTTCATAGTACGCACTCTCGATTAAAAATAAATGATAACAGGCAATGTGTCATGTTTGAATGTAAAGATTTCAGATGTATCTAAAGTATTGTAAGGTCTAAGGTATATTATTTATATATGATTAGTAAGAATACTCCCATGTGAGATTACTCTTATCTTCAAATTAATGTCCAAAATGTATATTGAAAATGAAAATATTCTCTCTTCAACTTCAGTCATGATCAGAATTCGTTGTTCAAGCACTTCTCGTTAAAAATAAATTTACAAAAAACGTTATAATTTGCTGTAAAATATTTTATGTGACCTTGTATAAATCGATTTGTGGCTATTTTGTCTTATTAATGATGCACCTACCTTGATTTAGGGCTAAAGCTGGGGCATATAGTACAACACCCATGTACAACAACTGAAAGTAAAAAACAAAAACAAATAAGTAGGTTTTACATGTTTTTATAATTATTATACTGTATATTCAAAGGTCACCTACATTAGATAGTCATGTATAAATTGTATCCTACCAATATCTTACCATAGCACATCATCATGTGTACACCGGGGCTTTCAGTTATAATATTATATTACTCAAAAGTCTTGATTCCTCGCCCAGACCTCGTACATGCCCTGTGTATATTCAATATTTAAAAGCGGCGTATGTAAGTGGCCAGGATTAGGGATTTAGACATTGATAGTGATACATGTATATGTGGACAATATCTAGTTCCTTTGATGTACGAGTGTGGTTAACAGGAGGCTTTGATTTTGTTGTTCTTGGGTGTACCTAGTACAAACGTAGTTGCATTGTAATATTAAATGATAAGAAGATTGCAATTTTATTTTAAAAACTTTTTCAATTACTTAAAAGAAAGTAAGTTTATAGCACTGAGGTGTTACGTATATCTCTCTGCAGGCTCCATCTTTGAAAGTATCAACTATTTCCATTATCATAATTATACTCTTTCTTTATATCACAATTCTTGCAGATTTGTAAATGTAAATTTTTTGTGTCGTTCTACAGCCCAGTGCATGCGATTCAACATAATTTATACCAAGCATTACCAAATGAAACATAACTTATACAAAATGAACCTACCATGACAAAATACAAGCTAGTAAGATAATATAGGTAAAACCAAAATAGACCCGAATGTAAGAAAGCTTATTGCCATCTTTCTATGCATAATCAACTTAAAGTCAATGACTGTCGATAAGATCTAAGTAACAAGTTACATACTTATATAATAATCATTATAAATATCAGAGATATAAATATTTACCATATTCAATACAAATATCAGAGATTGAAATACTTACAATGTTCAATATGAATATCAGAGATGCACATAGCGTACCATATTCAATATAAATATCACGGATTTACATACTTACTATATTCAATAAAAATACCATGAATGCACATACCTAACTATATTCAATATAAATATCATGAATGCACATTCTCATTATATTCAATATAAATATCAAAGATGAACATACTTACCATATTCAATATAAATATCAGAGATGCACATACACGTGTTGCTCTGTTAAACCTTCGCTCAAGATACTGCAATTTATAATGTAATTTTTAGTATATATATGTATACTGTGTGGCTGACAACCATGCACCAAATTTATTATTTTATCAAAGATATCTGCACAGTTTTATATCATTATCATATCATTGTGTATGTCGGAAAAAGAGCGCGTATAGATATGTTAAAAAGCAGCTTTTTTAATGAAACAGACTTTATATGAAAGAAGATACAGAATTTGGATAGAATATATATAGTCATTTATTTACTTTCGATCTTACAACTTAGATTTATTCGCTCCCAAGACTCATTTAGATGAAATCAGACATCGAAGAATGAGAGAGAGAGAGAGAGAGAGAGAGAGAGAGAGAGAAAGAGAGAGAGAGAGCAATTAGTAATTAGCATTGTGGAATTAATGTAGGATAATAATGTGGATTGCTAATGGATATCACCACCATGACACTTGTCGGAATCGATCCTGAGGCGTACGCACTAACACTACGTTAATGAGGTTCTATGTTTTGTTGCTATTTTATTGACTGAATCAGTTTTAAACTGTTTAAAGTTTCAGAAACCAATATGGATAAAAATAGTTGAAATTTACCTCATACGCACTGGTAAGACTAAGGTCATGAAAGAACGGTAGGAATACGTGATTCGTCGTTATCACAGTCGGGATCATTGCCAAACCGGCAATCCAATAACTCGTGTTATTGTTGTACATTTCCGTCGGCGTTCCTAGGACTGTAATTGCCGACATGAAGCTTGCCATTAGACTCATGGCAATAGGAAATATACCAATGTCTCTTCCACCCATTAAGACGTCGTCGGCGGTTGCTCTTTTGGCACTAAGATATTCTTTCACCACGTAGAAAACACCGATACCGGCGGATATAACCAGGACGGCAGCAAATAAAACATAATCCACAACTGAAAACGACCCAATTTGTTCCCCAGGGCATAGCTCACATACCTTCTTACAGCTGTCGAGATTTGCTTGATCTAATTCCATAATTCTTGTTTGAACAGTTTAGCAACAAACCACTTTTAAAACTACTTCACGTGATGCTATAATTCTTATTAAGTGTCATAGCATGCCTGAAACCTTTGACCTTTATAAATGTATTGTTAATCAAAGTTCAACATCTTAAATAGTATTCAATATGTAACTGATATATACCCACAACTGATACAAACACGACGTCAAGTTATAATCACGGTAAAAGAGCTTTCAAGTCAACATGACTCGATTTCATACGAACTTTTATGAATCAAATTTCCATTATTTCAATTGTTTTAATCTTTTTATCACCAACATAAGTATATTAAATCGATTAAAGGATGATAATGTACCAAAATTGGTAAAATTCTTAAAATCCTTTCAATACGTAAATAAAGTATCTGTAATATTATGTCCCTTTTGGCAGATGGCGATTTGTCAAAGTTTATCATTGGCATGCCGCGGTCGTCCTGAGAGATAAAAATGAGGGACGTATATTTAGTTGAATTTTTCTTGAAATTAAGTAATATTCTGCTAGTTTTCTGAAATTATCAAATTATTCGTAAATAAAATTAAACTTCGTTAGTTGTCTAATTAAGATTATTAATCCTTATCAGATACACTCTACTAATTAATAAATACTGAATAAAAACAAAGTTTTCATAAAGTATCAATTAATTAACCCATATAACCCATATAAGTTTCATTCAATGTTAACAAATGTGTTGTTTACTAATATATCTGAAGTATCAAGTGCAATTTTGATTCGTAAGAAAGCTATCATACAAGCAAATATAACTGCCTTAATTATTCAATTTGCGATTTTTTAAAATTAGATTTCCACTAAGTAAAGATCGAATTCCTTCGCTTCATTCGTTGAACAACCAGCAGACCTGTTTCAGTAACTGTTCAGAACCATTGGTATTAAAATACACGGTGAATAAATGCTACATAGCTTAATCGAAATTATTGAAACTACCCTCAAAATATCACGTCTGCTAATAACGGTCTCGTTATCAGTAATATCTTCTGGTTTTCACTTTAACCCCTTTGAATTAACAAGATTATTTTGTTCCGCTGAAGAAGGCCGGTAAACAAACTTATCGGTTGGTGATAGTATGTTAAGGTGA
>JAUMHA010380462.1:0-12525 GCA_032359765.1 Saxidomus gigantea
CCCCCGCCCCCCCCCCCCCCCACTGGTTGTACTAAGAGGTATATAGGAAAACCTATTTGGTATAGAACATTATCTAGTGATCTTCCACCCGGCAAGTGGACTTGTACCAAGGTGAGCGATATAGGGCCACCGTGGCCCTCTTGTTTTATTGTTTCCCTTTATTGATTTATCTTGGACAGAGCATATTCTTCTCCGTGGCATAACTTCAAAAGTACTGAAGAGAAGTACTTGAAACACCATACAATGCTAGAGCACAATGATGGAAAGTACATGACCCAGAACCATACCTCGACCTTGCCTAATTATATCCCCCAAATACTTATATTTTATTAAATTAGACACTTTACCATATCCATTCCTCTCACCTCAAATGTCTTAGTCATAAAGTGCACATGGTGGGGGAATGGCTATGTCTAACATGGATTTGTTTTTGTGGGGTTGGTCCAGATACAATGATAGTAGAGACAATACTGGTTCTTTTACAATCGAACATGCAACCCCGGGTTTAGAACTTCATCCGCAATTTGACTACTAAAGTATGTTCCACCTAATTTTGGATTACTTGTTTCTTGTCGCCATTGTATGTATTTTTCGTTGGAAATTCAATATCTCCAGGCATCTTTTTTTTCTTCCTTTCCTTTATCACTAAAGCGCCATTTATTTCTCCATTTTGTTGTCGTATGGCAGACTGATTGGACTTTGTATGTGCGGTTTAATTTGTTTAAAGGTAAGTTTTAAATTGTAAACGGTATACTAGTGGCTATTGAATAAGTACAACAGTTCCTGACAGAGGGTTAACTGTAAGTCCATATGTCTGTCAGGCAGTGTGAGTCACATAGGAAACACCGACAAAATGGCTCAGTATTCTAACTAATTGCACAGATGTTTGGGGTATTGAATGAATGATCAAGTTGCAATCGTTTTTGTATACTTAAGTCTATGTATGAATAAAATGTAAAAAAACATTTTTGTAACATTGCTGTATTGCTACTAATGTCTGTTATATGTCATGCTAAATAACAGTGATCCACAAGGATGTTATACTGTATACAGAAAACGGTTATGTTTACCTTGAGTATGAGGCATTCCTTCTTAAAAATCTAATTCCTATTTTCTAGTAATGAAGTATTGTTTCCCATAACATTACTATTAAAATATGATTTGTATAGTGCCAATCACAAAATGTGACGACAAAATTCTAGCAATTGTCAAGGCAAAGAAAAGAAGGCATTATTTAAAACAGTGTGTAATTTCGAATCGTGGTTCTTGATCAACGACAAATATCAATGTTGAATAATCACCTAAATTCAATTCATCCGTTTTTAGTTTTTGATCAATCACATTATGTCTTGCCATGTGGTAGTGGCTTCCTATTGTAGATACATATTTACACATGTAGCTTAAGTCGCCTACGAACAGAACTTTGTAATGATTTCAAGCGCAATTTTATTTGAACTGCAATTGTGAATTCCATAACCATCCTGAAAGCCAATATCTACAACATTATCGATATTTCTGTATTTGTCAACAGTATTTGCATAAAGCTCAGTTTTAGAGCTCAGCTTTGGCAATCTTTCTTCAATTGTCACATGTAATACAATGAGCATTACGTCCTTGAACTTGTTTTCTGAAAAGAAATGTTATAACTGCATATTTCCTGTCCTTTCTTATCTTTATAAAAAAATAAGGTGCAGCCTTGCTTTGAGCAAATTGTATTCTTACAAAGAAAGAAATGTATTAATGTATCAACATAAGCTAAATGAATTTGAAAGTATTCCTGTCAACAATGGTATGATACTTGATATAAAATGCATCTTAAGTATGCAGTTCTTTATACGTTCTGTTTATAGTTTATACTAATTTATTTTAGCTCGATCGTGAAGAAAACTTTTAGCTTGTCGAGTCACTCTCGAGTCCGCTTGCTGGAAAAACCAGTTCTGGTGTCATATGAGGAGGTACGGTCGTGATCTTGGTGGGGCTCGAACCCGCAACCTCCGGGATTAGCGGCAGACACCTAAACCTCTACACCAACGCTCCCCTTAAACGTTCTGTTTGTGATCATGGAATCCGCGTAGATTGTATTTGCATGATGCAATTGTTCCAAAGCAGCTTACACGGTAGATTGGTGATCAGCATTAGACTAAATTTAAGTTTTATCAATAAGCGATTGATTGTTATGCTTACCTGCTATTCCATGTAAGCATTGTTCGGCTCCTTTTTGAGGAGTTCGATAGTCGCTTAAGTTACAAATGATGATTATCTTTCCGTTTTCGAAGCTTTCTGTAGTAAAAATCTGTTTCGGTTTAATCATATTCTCCTGTAAGACTTGCTCTAGTTTTTCAACAAACGATGTTGATGCCTCGGTGGTGCTTCTGTTCAGTATCTGCACTAATTTAAAATGGTAAAAACAGTATGACAGAGAAACGCTGTAAAAATTAAACGATTTCATTTAGTGTATTAAATTAAATTGTATGTTCTGTTTACATGTATATAGTAATACTGGAAAAAATTGCTGAATAAAAAAGCAAGCAATTTGAAGATTTGGATAAGGTACAAATGTACGTATTATAGGTTTACTATCTAATCATCAAAATATCTATCATTATGCAGTTTTAGTTCCGTTCGCAAAATAACCTTAAGAGTATATAAGAAAGTGTAAAGAAGCTAACTCATATTCAAAATAGTGTGTGTAGTTCATAGAAAATAACTTGTTTAGCTTTGAAAATATGATCCTATGTAAACATGTACAAGTCATGGATGTATTCATTGCCAAATTATATATTATGCATTTTAAGGAAATAAGGAGATGCCCCGTTTAATTTGTAACTTTTAATGCATTTTGGGCATTATTTTTGCCACTGAAGAGGTATTTCAATTTAACATTAGCCGTCACCGTATTTCTAATTCCAGAACTAATTTGATACATCATTTTGTCTGTCTAGGTAAAAGTGGCAATAAAACCAACACAATATGTGGTTTTATTACGGAAATGATTTTTCACGTGCAGATGAAAATGTATTAGTTATACATGTTTGTATTCTCTACATACCATGACAATATTCAACTGCTTCATACTTTACTATGCTAGTGTGTTCAATCAATGTTTTATACGATTTCATTTTTCTAATCAGAGTTTCAAATAAAATATATTTCAGCTTCATACTTCTGTAAAACTGAATGACTTTGATGTCATAAAACAGCCCACACTACTATGTATAAGAATCAGATATAATGTTTATAACGATCTTACATTGCCTTATTATCTCCGATCTGAGGATAAGAGACGGAATAGGAATAATCGAGCGAGACGAGGTCTTGACTCCTTCCATCGACCAGCTTTCCCTCTGGTTTGGACTAACAAGTATTCAATAGCAGGCCATGAAATATCATTTTTCTTGTACTCTATTTTTTTCGGTTTCTACGAAAAACCCATTTAACACCTATTTTTAGTGGTTAATCGAATTTCCATCTCATATTAACCTCTCATTGCGTTATTGTCAAAAATAGGTTCACATATCAATTTACCCCTGTGCATGTATTTTTAGCGCTAAAATATTCTAGTTTTTGATAGCATCCAAAACGGAGGAACCAAAATGATATGAGATTCCAATCAGAATTTGTACTGTCTACTATACAATGCCACATGCCAAATATCTAGGCTCTAGCCTGACAGTTTTTTAGAAGAAACTTGTTCAGCAACTTAACAGAGTTCTGCATGGTATGGAATTCTTTGAACAACATTGATAGAAAACCACCAAAGAAATATCGCGGCGAAGTCTGTTAAAATTTAGCTAAATGGTTTTGAAGATGTTGTTTGAAACAAAAGGTTGACGCTGGACGATGCACGACGACCACCGCCTGACACAGGGGAATCAAAAAAGTTCACCTTAGCACTCAAGCCATGCGAGTTTAAACAAACCATACATTAATACGGGCCTCATTATCGTTTAAGCTAAATCATAGATCACTCCACATAATGCAGTCTTCGTGTATGGCACGTAAAATATGCAGGGTTCAGTTAGCTTAGTTTGGAAGTGTAGAAGAAGTAGACATTGCTGTTTCGTCAGTGGTTAGTGTTATAAGTGGTTGTGTATCGAGAGCGATTACGATACATTTATAGAACTCGTTTAAAAAATTAGGATAACCCTAACCATTGAAAAATGTTAAATTTTATTGAAAAGATTGACGAATATGTTTTCACTAAAATTATGTTTTTATTGATGTTTATCGGGTTTCATTAGAAAACTGTTTTAACGGAATAGTTTTTACCTTCAAAAAGCTCAGTTACACATTCATGGAGGACAACAGGCGTCGGCTAAAATGAAAAGATACATTAAATACAACGAAATGTGTGTTTAAATAATATCCCGTGCATGTTGTTAAGCTTAAGCTTCGTTCATTTTTTTGAAACACATAAACGTACATTTCAATCTATTGAATAGCAGTGGTCTGCCTATTTTCTCCAAGCAAAAGTTAACATAATTTCAACGTTTTCTTAATTGAAGTACTTCAAATACAGTATGAATAAAGAATAAAATTGGAACAAACTGCAATTCATCCTAACTGCCAATACAAGCTAAATATAAAAAAACATATTCAAACAAATATGAAAGTGTGCATGTATTGTGAGGCAATTACATATCGGTAAATTCAGATTACAATCGGTTTGAAAGGTAATTAACAAAACCGATTTAACGGAATATATAATGTATTTGCTTATCTTATTACATAGAACATGACAATTACATAAATAGTTTTACCTTTCAAAAACGTAAGACCGCTTACGTGTACAAGTATATGCTCTTTAGGTGGCCGTTTAAAGACAATTAAAATATCCTTCATAAGTGACACCCTCCCCCTCTAAACCACATGAGGTATAATCCCTTAATTTGTTTTATGATGGGTGCTTGTTTTAACAAGTTCTTCAGTTTTGTGCTCTGTTATATCTGCTTGCGTTCCCCCTTTAACTTATGTTTTAATTCACTTGAATTTTATATAAATATGTTGTAACTTTTAATTCTAAGTTAAAGTGATTCAGTACTAACTCATTGTTTAACTTTTTTATGATGAGGTAAAGGTAAACTTAACTTACGGAAGAAAAAAGTAAACCCATTCTATCTGAAAGGAAAAATAAATAGTTCACTACATTATAGCAATTAATTTACATGTACCAGCTTCGCTTTAGCGACCCAAATACCAACGTTTGAGAAAACATGTACATCTAGGTTAAACATTCTAATGTTTACTTACATTTTGTGATCTCAGTTCCTTCAAAAAAAAAGAAAATAAAGTAAAAGTGACTGGTGCGTGTTCAATATGAATGATTTAAATCTTTCACTATAATTGCCTTTTACAAGGAATTATTTAATGTTTTATAGAGTTCTCTCAGTGAAATAAAGGTGATATTCCACAGTATTGAAACTATGGATAACCATGTTTATTTTCACTGTTTTTGCGATCTTTAACCCTGATTGACGTCAAAAAGTATACCAAGCGTAATGCTGGAACCATGCAATGATGACGTCGTTAAATTATTTGTATTACTTTTTCCCCGCGATTTTTAATATTTTAAAGAAACATATTCAACAAAAGTAGAGGTTTTACCATAAAATACACAGAACAATTGTTTGTATCGACATTTCACTCGTGAACACCAAAAGTAGTTATGTTCCGCGCCACTCGTGAAAATATCACTTTTGATGCCCACTCGATATAATAATATAGAAAATATTTGTTTGTTTTGAATGAATATGAATTATATCTTGTCAAGAAATAATAATACTTTAATATTTTCACGATGCGTAGCGTGAGAAAAAAGTTGAAATTATATCACTTTGAGATGGGATATATTCCATATCCACGAATAACGAACACATTTTTGTTTTATTTTATGCTAATTGATGACGAAAGAATATAACTAGGATAAATATGGAATTATGTCAAGATAAGTGCATTTGTTTTCGTAAAAAAACGATAGAATTGGATTGCATTGAAACAACAACAACATAAGAATGTTAAACGGACGTCTCAAAGTGAATATTTATATATACGGTACATTTATATACAATCGGACTCTGAGAAGTACATGTACTTGATTCTCTTGAACCGTCTTGGATCCAGTAAGGACGGACATGACCCCTTCGTGCATACTACAGTCTGTGAATGAGTCACTGACTTTGAAGATTTGTTGACGGGACTATTGAAAGTGGCACCTGTGAACATGGATTTGTCATAGGGTGATCTTTATTCGGTATTTTGTTGAAATCTCATTTGTGTCTCTGTTGTATTTCCCTATCCCCGGCGTCATTGACTTATAAAGTATATAATGGTCAAAGGGAAATAACATCTTTATTTACTTACACTTCTTCACTAACAGTTATCTTACCTAACAACTTCCTTCTTTACACGGGTCATTGCATTTTCAGTTGTGGAGATTGCCATTTTATAGCGATGTTGTTTGTCATTTTTCTGGGGTAATTCAATATTTCTTCAGGTAAATACAGGTTTTCATATATGTTGTAATACTTGTTCTATATTTTGTAAATTCTATAATAGCTCAACTTTATATCATTGTATGTTTATTTATAATAACTCTCGTGTCACGGTTGGTTAGTCAGCTCTGCGCTCACCCACCACGCAGTCTTGATACATGTACAATGTTTACATATTTGGCATTTTGACATCTAGCACATGGTTATTATTTCATGTTTTATATGTCATTTATTATATTTGTTTCAGATTAATAAATACTTCACGAGTTCGTCATCTGGTATTCTTTATATACCCCGAACCTACACGTAATTCAGACCCCGTTTAGGCGAGACCCCTTGTGGGTAAGCCACTTCAGAGTACCATTACGACAGATTCATCTGAGAAAATGTAGATACCTTAGCGTTTTCTAAATCATTGTGTTGTGCAGATAGACAAGGTAGTGTCATTGGGGTTGTTATTACATTCACAGACTGAGGATGAACCTTCTTGGTTAGAATATCTCATATTGCTTTGCTTTGTTCGGGATTCAGTTTACAGGAATTGTGCAGAGAGTCTATATTTTGTGTGGCCAGAGATTGGGACACTTTAATGTGATGGTATTCCTTCACCGTGCAGTTTCTGTGTCATGTGTATCCGTGCACTGAAAAAGACAAAAATATTAAGTACTTTACTACTTACTTTAGAGACCCACATATCGTGCTTCTCTATTTTAGCTGTAAAACCAGATACAGATAGTTTGACCTTTGCAGATATTGCACATTTTTATACAGACTGATGTAACCTCTTCTTCTATTGATAACGTCGTTTAAATTTGCAACCATTAGAAACATATATATAGTCGCAGAATCGGACGACGTTTTAATTATCGCATTTAAACACATTTGCGTTAGAATAGGGTTGACTATATAGTGATTCTGAAATTTGAGACCGTACATACGGTTTTAATGTTCACAATCAGTTTTACATTTAACGGCTGCGGCTACCACCGTCGCCATTTAAAAGGTTTCTGATTAGTTACGTTGGTTAAATTTGCGACTATTACACATCGTCTATATAGTCCCAAAATCGGACAATCAGCAATGTTTGCGTTTTAGAGCATTGTGCATTAGTATAAGGCTTTATGTAACTGTTTAGTGATTTTGTCATTTGCGACATTATAAACGATTTTGATTTGTTCCAAACAGTATAACTGTATAAAAACCGTATAAAGTCGCAAATATCAAATATCAAAAATACAAACAGTAAACCCTATCATGAAATGTGTTGGTTTCATATTTTTTTATATTCATGAATGGTATTGTATGATCATCACCAAAAGTTACTACTGGTAGGATAAATATTTTGATGTCTATGGAGTGTGGATGACGATCAGTACAAGTTTGAGCTAGACCAATTCCAGTTAGCTTTCATTCGTTATTGTAGTGGTGTTTGATTATTTAACCCTACAATTTTGATGAATTAGCCGGATTGGGTTTTAACATCATTCAATACTGGAACTGAACTAAAACAAAAAGAGTGAAGATTTTGATGTAAAGTAGAAGGCGGTAAAATGGTGTCGTGAGTACAATTTCAGTCTGATTTTACATTTTTTTGGACTATATTTTTATCAGTATTACCTCCTATAATATGTAATTCTTTCTTCACATTCAGTCCCAGCATCTTCCTTAATTTCTTTCCTTTTTCCATATAACTTATTAATATCCATTGGCTTTGTTGTACCATGCTTGTCCAGGCTTTAGCAAGGGACAAATGAAAGGACTCTCAGGGTCCAACATTTTAACTGGGCGCATTTCAACAAAAGTTTTATAAATGTGAACAGGGTCATTTTCTCTAGCTTCAGGAACAGCATAAGCCCTTGGTTTTAATTGTCTGAAGGAGGACAATGTATTAATTAAATAATTCATTCATTCATTAATTAATTCATTCATTAATTCATTCATTCATTTTAATATTGTAAAAAATGATATAAAATGTATCTAATTAATTTAACGTTTATATTGTTATTTAATATACAAGTATAAATATTAAAAACGGAAATTACCTTGTGTCTCTTACATTAGCACCAGTACTTTAAGTTTGTCGTTCGGTATCATAAACCAGATATTCCTCCAGACTGTAATTCAGAAGTTGGTAGTGCAAACTAGCCGAAGAGATTGAATTAATGCACTGGGGCTACTGTCCCCAAGTGTTCCACTGTCATACATTTTGTTCAGTATGAGTGGCTTCCAGTGAGTCTGCAGCTTTCCCTTTCCAAAATGTTTTAGGTCTTTTCGTTTCATTTTAAGTACTTCTCTTGTTTCTGTGAAGGCCGTACTGTCAAGTAAAGCTGTTTCGTATCCCGTTGCCTTTAGATACCTGCTCTGCATTGTGCATAGTTTGTATTCCCCACTATATGTCTTCTTCACAGACAGTATAAATGCTGCTAAGTACTCATTCAGCTGGTATGACCTCGAGTTTCATGTACTCATTTTGTGTGGCCATACATGACCATACACGCTCATCATCACCTTTTGTTTTTCTTTTTGAGTTTGTGTTCTCCTGGTGTTCCAGGAGTTGCATAACATATGTTGAAGAAACCTCCACAAATCTACACTGGTTCGCTGCTGCTTGAGGAATCCTAATTACTTTAAAATTGACCACAGGTTCATTGGCTCAATCATCACCAGAGAGGGCAGTAGTTTCACCAAAATCATTGTTAAGAAGTAAGCTTAAAGTATCTTCATCATTTTTTGCAAAAACAAATCATTTGAGTTTTGATCCATGCTAATTTCAGCTTTATTTACTTTTATTATGCTTTGAAAAAAAAAACAACAGACGCCCATTTATAGAAACAAAGGGAGACAACTAGTAAATACTGAAAAACTACAAATCATCTAAATTGTCTCCCTTTAAAAAAGGTAGTTTCGGCAGACCTATATCACTCACAATGTGGGTGATATGGATTTTATTTCACTGATAGAACACAGTTTTTCATCAGTTAGCATAAAATAAAACGTGATTGTAGTGTAGTATTGTATTTATTTCAGTACCAAGTACCAAGGATAACGCAATAAAGAGCAAGCTATTATTTCTATTGCGGTCCTTTATTTTTTTGTTTTTTAGAGAAAGAAGCAGATACAAGGGAATCCAGGTACAAGACCCTAGCTCTTGGTTCTATTCTACGTGCCCGGTGTATAGCACCGATACACGCGAGACTACCTGATATTACCCATTACCCACAATTAACCCCTATATAAATATTACTGTATGTTCGTTTGAAGATTGCTCAAAATGTCAATACTTTAGTTGTAACATAAGTAGTAATGATTTTCCTAAGAAAAAAAAACAGCACAACAAGTGTTTCTTCAAGTTTGAATGAAGTTTTCGAATGAAATGATCGCTTTTAAATCTATGAACATATTGCACATCAAAATACGAAAATGAAATGTCTTACCTTGTCTAAATATTAACTCCTTGATTGCTTTAATGCCTTTTTGGCTGATAAAGTTTGCGCTGTATCCTGTCCTTGTTACTGCAACCCAAACCCGCAAGGGAAATTGGATGTTTGAAAGATGTGTTTCTTTTCCTGCATTTTCGGAAAAATGATTTTCTGTAAAACATTTTATGCTAACAGACCTACTTTTAATTCAGGCAAATTTAAACAATTTCCATTACACATATAACCCTTTCGATAAAATGTTTTCTAATAACACTGAAAATGATACATGTAAATATTACTTTTTTTCGATTACTTCTATAAGGCAACAACGTTAATATAAATGTGTTATAAAAATTTATAATGACAAAACTAAACACGTTTTAATTCACCTGTAGCAAGTCACCCTTAAACATATTGATTGGACTTTACAGGTCACAATTCATGAAACAAAATCAATTTAATATGTAACAAAGTCCTTCTTTACGTACCTGCTCTGCCTAAATATTACTTAATTTTGTGTTTAAACTTAGCGTTAAAGGATATGTAGAACTCCAGCGTATTATGAGCGATAGATTAAATTACTGTTCAATGCAACAAATATGTTCCCCTTATTTATACTATGTACCTAACTATATAAACATAAATGTTAGGATGTGTGATGCTCATCCCGTAGGTTGCGGGTTTGAGTCACACTGGGTCACGACCGTACCTCCTAATATACCAGTACTGTTTTTATTTTCTAGGAAGGGATGCGAGAGTGTCTTGATAAGCTGCTTCCTTTCTTCACAAACGAACTAAAGTAAATTAGTATAATCTGAACTAAATGTTATTTTGAATGACTTTATTATTGCATTATTAATACATTGTGGTATGTTTGATTATTTTAATTACTAATTTAATTTTCAAAATGTTTGAATATATAACATACGAATTGTTAACCATATTACCTATCATATTATTAAACTGTGACGTGTGACCATAGACAAATTTCGTTTCGGGATTATTTTTTTCTTTCCATCATAAAACTACAATGTATTATTTACGGAGCGGAAATAAAATCAGGAGATATACAAGTTATTTGTAGTAAGTTGAATGTTAGTGCAATGTAGAAACTGTTGAAGTGTCTAAACTATTTTTGGCTGAGATTAAATCGTCGATAAAGGACTATGCTGTTCCGTAGATGTATCACAAATATAAAACAGACAAATTAAGAATACTCACGACGGCGATGGACAACATGAATTTTGAACCGCGATTCACCTGCACATTAAAGCCATCAATAATTTCAAATATTATTAAGGTGAAGCGCGATAACAACGATTATCAATATCAATCCGTCATTGCAGTTTCGTCTGAAATTGATAGAGTATCAAAACGACGGATAAAATAAATGTCGACAAATTTGTGAAACGTGTCTACGTTATCTAAAAATGAACACAATAACATAACACTCTTACACAATTCTTGCTAGACATAATAATAAAACAAAGACGTTTTGCTTTATTTTCTTAATAAAATATCGGTTTTTATACAATGTAGAACTACATGCGTATACAATATATTCCAAATGTTAATAGTAAAGTGTTCATACATATAACACTGATAGCAGAGCTACGGATGTACTATAGTAGTAACCATGTCTACCATCTACAGAAAAGTAGATTTGGTTAAATGAATCGGTTTATATAATGTATTTGACATGTTTGATAAATAGAGATATGATGAGACCTTGAATTATGATAAAAGTTGGACAAACACGATAACAAATTAAGTCACTTTATATCATGTATCTTTTAAATTGGTTAAATTGCGAATACATAGGAGAATGTAGATTATACGTACAATAACCCACAACAAGTACTCGTTATCAATGTCCATTATTGTATTAATTTTGTCCCTTCCACTTAGCGTTGAAAATAGATATACATGCACAATTTACAGTCTTTAAACGCGTTGTGGTCTGGATGGCGATACGTAAAGTCACGATAACCAAGTAACGATGACGATACATGATGTTACGACGGCGATATACAATACGCGAAGTAATGATGGCGATACAAATAGTCACGATGACAATAGGTGATGTTTTTTACATCGTAGCTTTGCGTATCGCCATCGTAACTAAGTACATCGTCGTCGTTACTTCGCATTATCGCCCAAATAATTATTATAGAAAAGGCGATGAACCTAACGAAACACCCTACAATTAGCATGAAGTACTGCAGCTTTCTGATACTGGTCAGTAATACGGAAAGTAGACCAGACACTGACACATCTATTTCTGTTCGGTTTTGATGAGATATTAAAACTATTAGTGGAAACAATTGTCCGCAATAGTTCTGATAAAATAGCATAAAACACAGTTTTTAATGTATATATTAATCTGTTTGTTCCGAAACAATTATTCATTAGAGGCTGTCTAGTTTATAGTCTAGTCCCTGGAGGTATTTGTGCAATTTTTGTTCAGAGTTTTTCTTGGTATATTTGTGTAGAAGGATGATTAAAGTTTAATTTTATCGAAGGTGGACAGTTGACCTCATGTCAGTTTTCATGGAAACCAAGATGGCGTCCAAGATGGCCACCATTTCATAAGCTTATGACTCGTATAGATATAA
>JAUMHA010380473.1:0-12524 GCA_032359765.1 Saxidomus gigantea
CATGATTTCTACTTCACGAATTCATACTCAGACATCGTGAAGTCTTGAAATTGAAATGTCACCACCGGTCTTTCGTAGTATGCCGATCATGTTCATAATGTACATCACTCACACCACAGTAAAAGGTGCTTGCTCTCAGTTGCCGTTGAAAAAATAATAATTAAAAAATGACATACTGATACATAAAATATAAAACTAAAGGCTAGAATCAACAATAGAAGTAAAAATCTAGGTAGGAATTTACAAAATTCGATTGAATATGCAGGATTTACGGTACAGCTACACTATATGTTTATATTGGAATTTCAAAAGCGTTTGCAATGCTTTATTATTTGGTAGCGTCTTAGTTCAAATCTACAGATATACTTACCAGGAATTGATACTGGAACCTTTTTATATTTTCTAAAATGTTTCATTTTCATACAGTGAGAAGAATTCTATTTTTTACCAAAATCTGAGAGCGCGCAACTTTAATATATCTCTATATAGATTATGCCGTATACATCATATTGTCTAACGCAAAACGGCAAGTAAGTAAGTTTTTCTTGTTTTTTTTTTGTGACTGTCGGTTTACATCGCTCCACCAGTCTTTGCCAGCTTTAAAGTTAGTAAATCCGAACCCGATGTTGTATTTCTTACATAGTACACTAGTCCTACGAAGGATCTGTTTACATGTAAGGCCTAGGCCTCTTCTTGTGGCCATTAGTACCGTTTCGATGTCTGGAGTGATGTGCGGTGGCCTGCCGTTCAGAACGTTGATTTCGTATTTTCCACTCATTCGGCCTCCAATGGTTGACTTAAGAACATGAAACATGGCAGCCTTTTGAATCGCAAAGACAGCCGTTTCCAGAGCACTTTCTGCATATATATGGGTTTCCACCTTTTTTGTGAACATATTTCTTTGGCATATCGCAAAACGTTGGATAAACATGTCTAAGTATTCTATTAGTTGTACATTGAACGTACAACAACAGCTACAATGACATGGCTAATCCCACTGTCGAGGCAATGCTTTTGCGCGAAAGGTTGCCACATGAAAGGATATTAATCAAATCAGCACATACTGGTAATAAGCTTCGCTTCCCATGAAGATTTATTGAAGTTCTGCCTGGGGTTGCTGAGAAATAGCGCGGACATGAACGTTTATTACAAGTAATCAAAGGCAATAACTAGATAATAATGATTAAATCAGTAAACTGGAATATGCTGGTCATATGCGCATCTCCCCTTGGTAGTAAAACATTCTATGAACTTAAAATGAATTCAAGTCAGTGGTTTCTGAGACATGGTCCGTACAAGAATTATGACGGATGCACGCACGCACGCACATGATATTGATAAAGGTCTTTTTTCCAAGTAAACACCACTGGGTGCCATTGGGCCACATACCTGGTGATGTGTCACCATCGGATCATTGTGATTTATTGTTTCTTCCTGTAACACCACTGCTATTGTTCGTTTTATAAATCTGACTCGTATTACACGGTACTGGCCTTTTTTCAGGAAATGTATTTACAATATCACTACAATCGAAGGTTAAAAAAGTTGTAGTCCGAAAAACTGGAAAAAAAATGTACATACCGTGTAGGTTTGGAGCTGACTGCAGACCGAACCACTTGTACTGGTTTATAATCCAATATCAGTTATAACAATGTGTTGCACAGTCGATGCATTAAAATTTCTTTTTTTATCTTGTATTAACTTATATTGGTACATGAGAAAGAAACTAAATAAAAATGAGTTTTTTAATCGTGTATACATTTTGACCTATTTATTGTTTCTGTTAATTTTCAGACATTCACAGAGTTTCGTCTCTTACTTTTTGGACAAGATCCACAAGTTCATTGTCAATACCTTTCTTTGCAGATCTGTTAGCCACCCAAACTAGACTTATGTCATCTTTGAACTGAAGGTAAGCTGTTCACATCCAATGACAAAGAAGGTCGTTATTTCCTATGCTCTCAAAAAGAGTACTCAGCAACTTTGACAATGAATAACGCTCATATATGTATTCCATTTCGAACAGTGTTTCAAGAGTTTTATTGATCTTCTCCTTTAAATGTACACTGCTCTTGTTGGGCCTACCTATCTCTTTATACCGTATAACAACTGAAGAGATTTTTCATTTTTCTACAAACAAAGTATTCATTGAACGTTTTTAGAAGATAGATCTAGTGAATAATACTCTCAAACAACAAAGATATATCTACTTGTAGAACATTTTGTTGCATGGCATACAGTCTTTTTTAATAGACGTAAATCTTTACTTTGAATGCTGTCTTGCGATACGAACCTATAACTATACTGACGTCATATAGAGTAACCCCTCACATTACTACCGGATCCGCGCCTGCATCACTGTTATTCAACGGAACAGTAAAATTAAACTCCCACACTTCGAGATGAAGAAAGACGATCCAAAACTCGTAAAAAGAATACGCTTTAAAAGTAGAAAATGAAAAACTATGTCTACAGACGAGCAAGCACCCGTCAAGCAAATTATTAACTGGGCCAAAAAGTTCTTATTTTGAACAAAATTATTAGAAAATTAGATTCAAAGTGGAGCAGTTAAATATACACTATTGTAGGACATAAATGAATTATAAATAAATAAATAAACTTTCAGTGAGCTTGCCAAAATGTATGTTCTCTGAGATTTTATAGCATGTGAAAGTATACTCATTCGTATATTAGTAAACAGTACACTTTCCTGATATATAGAAGCTTGAGGGTCTTAATGTTAACTTATCCTATTAGAAGTGGTTTTAAAGAAGATTTAAAGCAATACCAATTGCTACATATCAAGACGAAAATATTACAGCAATAGATGAAATCGTTCATATCTCCTAAAACAAATATAAAACTGGTTAGCATTAGGCTTCATTAATTTAAATCACAAAGTAAGTGTGAAAATATGCTTCCTAAGTTCAAGCACATATTATACATAGGTCTTAGTTTGACAATTTTGATTGTGTTGAAACAGTACGCTTCGTTACGTTTCGAATAACATTACTATAATAAAAATCAACATAGAGAACTTATGACACAGATAGCTTTGCTAGAAGCAATTTGCTACATTGTATTAACCATTGCAGCACAAACAACATCTTAAACTTTGCATGTCCTGAAAATTGTCAGTCAAAATAAAAATAAAGTGACACCCGTTAGTTAAGCGTGGGATATCAAATCGGCATTTCCGGTGATTTTACTCATGCCGGAAAAGTAGGTCTGGCATCCCTCCAATACCACACGACTGTCGTAAATTACTTGTGACGTTACGTTATAAACAGTGTGACATCTTTTCCCAAACATAATGTCTGAATAGCGTGTGTTTGTATATGATAATGAAAACGTGGGTTCCATTTATTTCTGCTTAATACCAATATCATATTAACCGCACAAACTCCAGAATTTCCATTGCTCAGGTGGATGTTGCATGGTAAACCCTTATACGTCTGCGGTCAGCAGATTGACAAAATGAAATTTAATAACTGTACTTAATCTCCACTGCAAAGCAAGTTATTCCAACTTACCTCAAACGCTATCACCCCATCTCTATGACGGAACTAATTGCTTATCAGAGAGAGGGATGCCAGTCATTTGCTGCTGGATAGACTTATGCATATGAGACATCAGTTGTTATTCCAAAGAACACACCTAAATGACCAGACCAGAGTCGGAACCGAAATCCGCCGGGTTACAAAACCAACATCTAACACTACACAACTGGGCGACGTTTCTCGTAGTATTTTTCATTACAACATCACGGTAATACCGTCCAGTCACATTTTCCTATTTACCGTCCAGTCACATTTTCCTATTTACCGTCCAGTCACATTTTCCTATTTACCGTCCAATCACATTTTCCTATTTACGAATGCCTGTATTAGTTTAAACAGTATCTATTTCTAGAAAGATAATACAGCATGTATGACAATTTGTAATCAAACATTTTAACAATAATATACACGTAAGTTATCAGTTGTATTAGGATTTGTAAACAAGCCCTATTAAGACTTATATGAATACAGCTCCTATGATTTTTAGTAAGATGGGATGCTGTGTGTGTTTTATAGCAATGTTAAAGATACAGAGAGATGAAAAAAGAAATATGTAACGGACGCATGTAAGAAAGAGTGAAAAGGGAAAAAAAAACAATAATGAAATAATTATAAAGAAATAATGATAATGTTGCTACTTCTGTTTAGTGACAGTTATTAATTTGTGAGTTGCAAGTCAGGTTCTCCAGCCCGCGAGGATGTATTTCTGAACTCGTGAGAAGACTAAAGTGTTCTGGTTAAAATTTAGTTCTTCCCATCCATAAAAAAGATTTTGGCATGTATTACTTTGCCTGTATTGCTATGCCTTCACCAGAGAAGAATATAGCATGATTAACTTATTTTGCACAAGGTGCTTTTGGCAGTTATAGGCCTTTTGCCATGTTTGATGGCCAAAATTTTGTCATCAACCTTTCGCTCGTGTTCGCAAAACTGTACCCATGTTTCATGACGAGTGGCAACATTTGCAAATTGCTTTCCGTCATATTTTATTTACATTCTTCAACATTTTGACGGTTTCAACCTGCACCCTTTTTTGGTCGTCAGTAAAAAGGTATGGCACTCGGCAAACAGAAATCTTCCTTACGTGAAGGAGTGTCTTTAGAATTAAATGAACACTAAACAGTAAAGCACAAATCATTGTGTATAAGTTGTCTTATGTTTGACACGACTTTTCACCCGTTGCTGTCTTTGACCCTTTATGTTAGCCCATACCTTTTCATTATTTGTTATTCATTTCCCAACCATTTTACAACAGCGGTCAACGACGGCATATATTTAAATGACAAAAACTCTACGAGGATACATGTATATTATACAATTGTAGACTAATTTTAACGTAGTGTTCGTCCTCGGTCAATATCAATTTTAAAAGATCCGCAAAACTATGTATTGACCAAAGGATTAGTCTGAAATTATTATATCGTATACCTTATAATGAGTACTGAAAATCATGCGAAAATATAACAGAAATGACGTCTTAAAATCCATGCAGGTCTACACATCATTTTCCAGGTCTACACATACTTTTGCGGACCCGGCACGTTAGCGCAAACGGCCAATCATGATTAAATATCTAGGACAGGTATACGATATAGCATTGTGATATAGTTATTCAGGTGTATAACTATTAATGTAAAATTCCTAAACACTGATGAATGACAAACGGATTTTATTATGTAGCATAATCCACCCTTACTCTAACGGTACAATATCTCTTTCTGACCTACTTTGATTATTTTCTAAAGAAAGCCAAATATCGTATAAGTTTATGTTCAATAGTGAATATACTAAGCGAAGACGTATTATTCTTTAATTATCATAAGTTTTTAAACAAGCAAAATTCCAAACAAAGAAATCCAATTACGTGTACATAACATCTTATATTTTTAGCGCACATCGTTATCATTTGAATATAACATTGGTCTGACACGCATACTTGTTCGGAGAACTTCCAATAAAAATAGGTAATGAATGCTGTGGTGATAATGTCGTACGAAAAGAGCTCATACAAGTCAAACCAGCTATCAAAGAAGTAATAATCTAGGCAGACTCTCGAATATGCTACGATGCTAATGGATCATGTACATTTTATCTTTATTTACACTTGAAGAAAAATAAAAAGGTGATGCAAGCTTACTCTGAAGAGGTGAAATGTTAACGATGTATTAACACTTCTAAACTAAAATCAAATATATGATACAGTTTGATACAGAAAGCGTCCCAATTACAGAGACACCCCTGGTTCGTATACATGCCAGGTGTATGGCACCCATACATAAGACCTCGGTTTAAGTCTCATCCGAAAGACTATTAGTAATTTTAGTTGGTCAGCCCCGGGAATCGAACCCGCTACCCCAATATTACAAGTCTCGTGCTCTACCGATTGAGCTAACCGGCTAACTTTCCCAGAATCCATTAATAAATTGATTTTTATACTCTAATCTTTTATTGGTCAGTCACACTACACCGTATAGCGTTAACGGACGTCCGCCGTATAATAACATTCTCAATCCGTTCGTGTCCGTTCGCATGCGTTTCTTTTCCGTTTCTTATGCGGCGCCTGCGCTCCTTGTGCGCTGGTACATGTATGCGTTTTGTTCCTTACTCGTGCGTTCCTTATTCTGTACTTGTCCGGTTCGCATCCGTTCTTGTCCGGTAGACCTGATTCACGGCTGGACTACTACCGGACATGCAACGCATGTAACGTATGTTCCACGAACGATAACTGACAAGGAACGCATTGGAACTGATAAATAACAGACGTGAAACGATGGTCCACTAAACAAAACTGATGAACGGTAGAAATGCGTTCGTTAAACGTCCGAAGAACGTTTTGTCAGTTCCTCATACGTTGCGCTTACGTTTTATGCGGCACAAGGTCTTTACTAGTACGGTCAAAAGTACGGTACCGGACAAAACTGATGAACGGCAGAAATACGTTCGTCAAACGAAGAACGTTTTGTCAGTTTCTCATGCGTTGCGCTTACGTTTTACGCGGTACAAGTCCGTTACTAGTACGGTCAAAAGTACGGTACCGGACAAAACTGATGAACGGCAGAAATACGTTCGTCAAACGTTCGAAGAATGTTTTGTCAGTTTCTCACGTTTTACGCGGTGCAAGTTAGTTACTAGTACGGTGATGTCCATTAATTGAACGTTGTTCGTCCTGTATATGTGCCTTGATCGTGTGATCATTGTGCGTTTTTTTTCCGTTTTATGCACTCCATGAGCACCGGGCAGCAGCTGTTAATGCCTTTCATCACCGGATAATTTTCTGTCGCAATTTCTCTATGCGTTGGGCGTCCGTTAACGCTATACGGTGTAGTGTGACTACAGCATTAGGTTCCCATTAAGCAATAAAGCCGCACATCCATATTGTTCATATATTATAAATTGTGTACATTTGAAAAGGGAAGTTATATTGCATGTTAATACTGCGTTCATTTTTTTTATTTTAGATTTTAAAATGTATGTCAATGTCCACAGATGATTCACAGAAAATGAAAACAACGAATAAAAATTAGTTTTGATAATGCATTTAAAAGGTACGTGATTTATTTATCACTGAAACAAATTGAACCGATTTTTTAACGCTAAAACTTCCATGTCTTTCTGTAAAAAAATCATACAGACACATTATTGTAAGCATGGATATACATGTGTAGCACCGGATAAAGCTTCTTTCGAATACTGTGCGTGCGCATTAATGCATCTCCAGAGGAGCTCTTTTCGCTGGCAAAATTCAGCTCCCCTAATCAAAAGGGAGCTGTATTCGGGGTCATTATACCTTTTATTCAAATACAGCGCCCAGTGACCCGGTGCAACATATAGAAATAGTACAAGAACCCCGAATACATCTCTCATTTAATTCGGGGAGCTGTATCCGGCGAAACGAGATCTGTATTCGTTAATGGGCACATACTGAGCCCCGGTGTTACATAGCACATAAGGCGGCAGTTTAAGTAGTTTTGTGCTTAATTTCATAAATAAATTGTTGACGGAATGAAGCTCATACACCAAAGGCTGTAGGGCCTGACAGACGGACGGATAAAACAACAGACAGAGTAGGACAACAGACAGATGGTCGGACAAATGGACGAGTTTAGGGGTTATAAGGTCTTTTATCTTTAGATGCTTTTTCTACATAAGACGGTGATCGGACGAGCGGAATAGATGGTGTATGCAGTATTTTGAACAGGTGTTAGAGGGTAAAAGTCGTTTTATCATACGCTTCATCAAACATGGGGAGCTTTATTCGAATTTGCATATGCTTTGGTTCGAATACAGTTCCGCTTTACCAAGGGAGTTGTACTCATCAAAGTGCACTGGATAGGCTTTGCTGTATTCGAAAGAAGCTTTATCCGGTGTTACAATGCATAACTTATAGAAACACCTTTTCTGGTTCTGTCGACAAGCACGATATGAAAATACATTTGCACACCCAATAGTTAAACTGTTTATTCCATATATAGTATTTCAAACTGCAATGCAGACGACATTTTTGCACTCTTCGTGGTTACGCTCTTCAGCCTACAATCACTCTTTCTCCATCGGATCTAAATAAAGAATATGCTATGATAGACACAAATGTCTTTAACCTTACTAATAGATAACATGTCATTTTGTCTCTTTACTTTATGATCATTTCAGTGACACAGTTTCAAGAAGAGTACACTAAAGAGTGTACAGTCAAACATGAGAAATAGTTGTGTTGCATATTTTTGTAATTATGAACAATCAAACATACCATCAGCAGTATAACAATTTATCTATCAAACATGGTCACTTCAAGCAGGTAGCTGCTTAAATCGTGTGGCTATTCATATAGGTTCATAGTATGTTTCATTGAGATCGAGATTACTTTCTCCTCAAGCAGTATCACAGTGTCCTAGCCAAAAAGACGGTCTTAATAAAACTTTCAATACAAAATCTAGACCCCAGGTGGCCTCAGTTCGTGCCAACAACTAACTGGTCATCAGCGTACAGATCAGCAACTTCCGTTTCGGCTTACTGTACGCTAGGACACTGTGAGTATTATACTATTTTATAATTTCAAAAACACAGTTGAACCAATGTAAATTGTCACATCTTTTTAAAAATGACACAGGCTTTCGATATTGATATACTAAATATTAAGCAGCGACCATCTTAATGCGTTCCTATGCTTCTTTCAACTAGTTGCTTTAAATGCAGATTTGACTGTTCACAAACAGTAGTAATTTAGTTTATTTCCTAACACACTAACCTCTACAAATCGGGCACCGTCTAGTGACTGCTTTTAATTTTATTCTTTTTAAATCGATATATTCGTGTCATAGTTAACGTTGTTTACCACATATTGAATCAGCTTTTTGTTTGTACTTTTGCACTGTCTGTCATGCTTATATTAAGCTATATTTGAAAGACTTGTTGTTTTTCTCTCAAAGAGTTTTGTTTAGTTTATTGCCATAAAATCAGCAAATGTTTTGAGCCTTGTAAGATGGCTCTCCCCAATACAATACAATTACAGAAGTAAATTATGGATACAGAACAGTTACAAAAATGTACATGTAGTTTCATTCTAACCAACAATTTTAGTACCAAAAGTATTAGAAGCAACTCCGTGTGCTTGTGTGTGTGTGCTCGTTCCAAGTTCGTGGTCGCCAAAAGATATATATATATATATATAAAGTTTAGGAGGAAGAAAACAAAAAACATAAAAAAAACGCTCATTTGCAAATCTAGGTGTGTCTTTTATGAATTTTTGAACTGCAAAGAAGATGTTTAATTTTTTTTCATCCGAAAGTACTTCTCTTCCATGAAGCAAGGTGTTTACATTTAAGGGATGCTACTGACGTGTTGCTCTGAAACGAATCATGAAAAGTAAAAACAATGAACATTTGAAAAGAAATAGGGATCTACATACTCAATTCCGTTTTGACAGTTACAATTTCGTCATTATTTAAGTGATTTTTAAACAGATGTGCTTTTAAATTACTGCAGCCGTTTCTTAAGCGTGCGTGATGAATAGCAAATAACATTGGCCCTTTGAAGTAGTATGATGGAATAACATTTGCAAATTTAGAAGTGAGTGCGCAGCGTTTACCGTTGTTTGTAAGTTCAAATTTACCCGTTTTCGCGTATTTGTACAACAGTCCCTGTTTTCCAGTTGTTACAAGAGTTTTAGTTTCATGTACATGTACTTTTATATTAAAGTGACAGCTACTTACGGCATTTCGCAAATTGCTTTGAATCTGTGAGTGCATGGATCATCAACCCAACGGTAATCATTCACAGCCCAGATTGCCACACAGTTTTCTTTGTTATTTCCATTTGGTTCTCCGGGAAACCAATCAGCAAATCTTGTCGTAGCATCGTTAGACTGCCACCGCCACACTCCGTCTACTATTTCATCCGTAAGACCTATCCAGTGATTTGGATCTGTCAGAAATGATACCATGTTAACTTTCATATAAATGGTATGCACACGATTCATGCAAACTAGCATAAATAACATTTCGGCTCATTAAACGGCGCAGCAAGCCGCCTTAGGTACTGGTACTCGGACAAATCCCAAAAGCTTTATATGTTATTGATGGTTTCGCATATTTTCGCCATTTAATGACCTCTAACTACGTAAAGCACAGAGTTGAGAATTCTTGTTAAATGTTTGTTATCTATAATCGATTGTAGTATTTAGGTAACATAATTTATATTGGTTTGCAAATTACCTGCAAAGAATACTAATTTCGTGTACCAGATGTAGCCTAAATGTTTCCGTAGATTAAGAGATGAACATACTGACTAGTTTACTTACACTTTAAGCAGATTCCAAGTTCAAAGCCCAGTAACTTTAGATGTTACTATTACTGGTTGCGTTTTTGTGTTTAAAAACACCAAAGAGTTCCTTTCTTTTTCGACCAATATAATTTATATAATTCGGACAAGTCCAAAATAACTAATTATGGAAATGATATTAATTGGAAAGCAAATTTCGGTACTGAATTATCGAACAGATTAATGATAGCCGAGTAGTTAAAAACAGGAATTAATTTGGTATTTTTTTGCGGATTATAATCCCGATGGTGACAATTGCTTTAAATAAATGAGACATTTAGTTTATACTAATTTATTTTAGGTCGATTGTGAAACAAGTTATACAACTTATATTAATCACTCTCGGCACCTCATTCCTGATGGAATCCATCGCCGTGAGGGTATGAGAGAAAAGAAGCCAATTTTTCCTTTTAATGCTGAGACATTTGAAAGTTATAACTATCAGTTATTGGCGAATTGTTTTACACATGATTTACTTGATATATATTATGTTCTCCTATAAGCTGCAAAAACATTTCTTGATTCAATATAGATGTCGCCAATAAAGCAGTGAGTTTGTCCAACTTTTATGGAAACTACATCAAAACAAAATAAAGGCACTATGCGTCAATAGTGTTTGTTAAGAGTAAAAGGAACACATGTTTATCTTTATTCTATCACTTAATACAAAGTGACCACGGGGATTTTATTCAAACGGCGAAAATGCTATCAAAAGAGCTTCCGCTACTTACCTTTCAAGGTAATCAGGAAATTGCGGATGAAGTTACTTTCATAAGACGAGTCAACAGTGGCTAAGTGCGCATTATAGTGATTGCAGAATCTCTATCAACGAAAAGCAAAACATGAGGTACACAGGTGCAAGTTCAAATTCTCCTACGGCGATTTTGTGATAATCAGTATACTCGCAACTATTACTTTATTCAGCCCAAAAGCTTTGTTTACAGATTTCAAACAATAATTCATGTATAATACCTACATTTGTCATTACTTCTGCTATTTAAAATTTGTTAATTTTAGGTGAATAGTGTCTTCAATCAAAATGATCACACCAGCGACATTAAAGTACGTATGGCTGGTTTAAGCATCGAACAGAAGGTCTCGTCGTCTTTCTAAACAACAAGTAAAGAAACTAGAGCACTGAAAATACTGGGGGAACATATGTAAACTGAGTTTAGGTAGGCAATACTGAAATGTTCAACTCCAAGTGATATACTGAAATGCTCACTTTAAGACTATTAACTCAATGTCCAAGACGTGAACATGTTCACTCATTTATTTTGTGAAATTCTGGTCAATTATTAAGTGGGATTTGAAGTGCTCAATTAAAAGAGACTTAACTGCTCCAAAGCAAGGCGTAAAAAGTTAGCACAAGATGGAGGTCAATGCCAATGAAATAAAAACTGATTTGCAATTCTCGCAAATTTTTGTTTCAGATTGCAAACTTGCAATAAAAGATCGCTCAAATGTAGTACTAAAGAACTAGAGTTTAGTATGAAGACGTGTCAGTCTTAATTTTATAACTTGAGTTTTTACGGCCGTGCAACTCATGGACACAGACACTAAACGCTTACTCATAAAGCAAATTCTTAGAATACTTCGGATAGAAAGTTACCTGTGCTGATGTGTATTTCTAACTGGAAGTGGTAAGTGCATATCAACTTGATTTCAGTTCGGAAAATAAGAATTTTACATGTGCTAATGTTTAGTTCAAACCGGAAGTGGTTAGATCATACCGAACGGTATTCCTGTTCGATTAATGAAACTGTACCAACAGTAATGTGTCCGAATGTCATAACTTTCGACTCTGTTTCGTCTGGTTCTTGCCAGCAACCAATACATTAGTCAGGGCTGATGTACGCATAAAGGCTTATTTCAACGTCTTTAGACTAAAGAAATATTTATCTTTTAAATCGTATCTTGCGCCCAGCGCATGCACATATCTCCCGAGAGTGTTTTACTTTTACGAAAAACAGGCTGTAAGTATATTTACAAAACTTCTCAGCTTCTAAAAGCAAAATTAAGGTAACTTGCCCCGGAACTAAATGGCCACCAGTGAAAACATGGTGATATCACTAAAATGTAGTCTGGTGGTCTTTTGACATAATACACAAACAAATTACTGTTATATAAGCTTTTAGAACCTGTATT
>JAUMHA010380495.1:0-12523 GCA_032359765.1 Saxidomus gigantea
ACAGATCTTCATCAGCACTACATGTATAGTGATCATCAACACGACAGATCTTCATCAGCACTACATGTATAGTGATCATCAAAATGACAGATCTTAATCAGCACTACAGGTATAGTAATCATCAACACGACAGATCTTCATCAGCACATTACCAGTAGTTTCTTTACAATAACAATAGTTTCCTCACATCATAGCAATCTTCATCATCATCATCATTATTATCATCATCATCGTCATTGTCATCATCATCACAATCAGCATTTTTTTTCCTGAAAGTGCAAATTATAATAACGTCATCAGTACACCTACAAATACTGCGAAATGTATGAACATACATGTACAATATACTCATGTTTCAAACTCATCCTTCTACAATCATCACAATAAGCATCATCAAAATCATCATAATTAGAAATACATGAAGTAATAATCTCCTTTTTCATCATTTCCTTCTATATATTCATCAAAACAATCATCATCATTAGCATTATCATCATCATCATCATCATCATCATCAAGACCAACCCAAACAACAATAAAAGTTACTGTCAGCAGTTACTGAGGATTAGCCAATCAAATTTTACAAATATAAAAACGTCAATGTCTTAAGTAGCAACAGCACATTTAAAAGATATTTCATTTCATACTATCATTTTCCAAATTAGATCAAGGCCATCAAAAGTAACCATACCCCAAGCATGTGAAATATATTATATCCCCAAACCTTCATAATCATGGTAGTGCCCATAAACATGACATCACAGATAATACAGACTTTTGACATTTTCAAACTTGCAATTTTAAGCTTAATACACCAATTTTGAATAAATTTTCACAGGCAGGGCATCTACTGTATCAATTTTTAAGCGATTTGAATTAACCCATTACAGTTTACTTCTTTTTCATTCATATGTACATTCTACATCATTTCTATACTATATATGACTATCATAAAGCATAGTACATAGGTCGAATTATTCACAGATGGATACCTGATCTTGTTTACTTTGTACGACCTTTTTATTTTTGCACTCAGTTCTTCATAATATACCCTGATCTAGTATGTAAGATGTGTGCACACCACCCTAAAATTTTCACTCAATCCCAACCACCTGAAGGTATCAAGATAACTACATGAGATCTATACAGTTTGATCACTTGAAAAGTGAGGATCGAGACATCATCATCCAATCTGTTATAACCCTGTAAGTGGACTTAGATTATTTTACCCAAGAGCAGTGCATCTTATTAGTATTATTATATAGTGTGAAAGTGAAAATGGAGTAAATTTACTGAGTCATCTTTTTTTTTTATTAGAAAATTAATTATGTATGCTTTTACACATTTCGGAATGGACAATATAACAACCTGGTAAGATTTTTTGTAAACTATATAATTTTGTAATTTAATTTCTGAGAATGTTTTTGTGTGAATGCATTAAAAATAGTTATTTTGATATGTTTTATACATGATTATGGTAATGATGATAATAATGATGATGATACTGATGGTGATGATAATGATATATCTATCATTAATGTGGTTTTAATATAAAATATATATTCTTGGATTTTTTTATTTTTCGCCAAAATATTTTTTTTAAATTTTGGCAAGAAAAAACCCATCTCACAAAATCATCAATCACATTTAAATTTTTGTCTTTTATTTTATGGGCTTGCTTGAGCAATAAATTGCGAATTAATTGAAAAAATACAAAAATCTGCAAAGAAAAAAATCAAACCCTAACATCATCATCATAATTATCACAATAATGATAATCATAATAATAATCATCATCATCAACAACTACCACAACAACATTATTCACAATGATAATCATAATCATCATCATCATCAACAACTACCACAACAACATTATTCAAAGTTGTATTTACACTCAAAATGGCTACACTGCATTTTATGGGATTTCAAAAGGAAAATGATGGTTAAAATCCAATAAAAGGTTCGAAAACATGCCCGAAATAACTTACACCGAATTCTTTCCCTTATCAGCAGATAAAAATGGTAGACTGTCAATTTCAAATTAATCAGTAGGACTGTGGAAAGGATTCTCAATATAAGAAACTATTGCACTGTTACACAGATTCATATTCTTATTTATCTATGACTTTGGCGGTGTTCATTTTTCTGAATGTATCAATCAGAGTAAAATGTCTTTAAAAGATAATTGCGGGGTTTCTTTGATGGGTAATATTAGTGTGGCATATAAATTTCAAACAGACTGAGATGGTAAGAATATATCTAGTACCTGCAGTGAAATAATCTAACAGTACCGTAAACCAACTAAAATTTCACAGGATTTTTTTTTTCAGCTGTAGATTTCTGTAAAGTTTAAGACTAAATGAGTAATGTTTTTTCAGCTTCAGAAATAAGATGTACAGTACCAGTAAATATCCAGTCTCACATTGTTTATAAAAAATGTAGAGTTTAAGTTAATAAATTGAAAATCGGTTTGACATCATTAATGTGAAAATTAATTGGGTGCAAAAATGAACTGGTTTACAATATTTTAAAACCATTGTATATTTACTGATAAACATCAGACATAAGAGGAATATGATGTCTCTGTTTATCTCCCCTTACCAGAATGAGATTACATCTCTTTGTCAGATCTCAACGCATCCCTCGGGGTAGGTAGGCTTACCTATATTACACATCACCTTACCCACTTGCCACGGGAAGTGCAAGTATTGAGATCTGATTAAGTGATATAGGATGACCAAGTACAATGAAAATAAACGTACAAAAGGAGAGTCAAAATAATGTTGTAACATGAAATTTCAGGCGAAATGATTCATGAAAGAAATATAATCACATTGTGGCTTATGTCAGATTAAAATATGAATTATTTCAAAACTTGAGATGGAGGAGTATTCAGTATTTACCTTGTTCTATTTCTCAGACCTGAGACCTGCATACAGCAGGTCTTTTGATTTTATTTAGTCCCCTGGTCCCCATTTATTTATTTTTCTTTTGATTTTATTAAGTCCCCTTAAGTCATTTACAACTCTTAACCAGAATTAACAAAAAAAATCAATCTTTTTCGGTCTATTATAACCATTCCAATTTGCCCTGCAAAATGACTTGTACTTTGTTCAGATGTCCAAAATTCAAAAATGTGGTTCACAAAATGCCAAGCTTTATGGACTGGTCCACAAAGTGCCAGACTTTATGAAGGTTCACAAAATGCCAGACCTAATGATGGTTCACAAAATGCCAAGCTTTATGGACTGGTCCACAAAGTGCCAGACTTTATGAAGGTCCACAAAGTGCCAGACTTTATGAAGGTTCACAAAATACCTGACCTAATATTGGTTCACATTGGTTCTCAGGGTGGTTCACAAAACTTTGATTAAGCATTTAATACCCTGTTGACAGCAAGTGTTGCTGTTTTTGAGACCCAAGCTGTCTGATCATAATCTGCATTGTTTGCTGCTTAATCAGTCAATTTTCAGTGAACACTTTTTTGAACATTCTAATGATGATGTCCAGAAATGCATTTGAAATGTTCAGTTTAAAGTTAGGATTATTAGTACATGTACTTGAAGACAAAATCAAGCTCCTGTATGACCTCCAACAGATTTCACAGGAAGTTTTCTTCAGATATCTTTATTCAACTTGACTGGCATGCCATCATTAAATTTACCCCCACCCCTGATCTTTCTTCTATTTTTTCTATTTTGTGATTATTACAATCTGCTACTTACCTCTTTTTTTTTTTTACAAAATTAACTCCCTTTGCCAAAATTCACTACCTTTGCCACAAAAAATATTGTATAGACAGTCTCAGTCCAGTTAGAAGATACAGCTAAATTTAAAGTATTCTGATTGAAAATGAAATCATAAATTAATAAATATGACAAATGTATTGTCATCTAATCTGGTTAGATGGGTGTTCTTTGTCAATGCATGCATCGAAATGGGGGGGCGGGGGTTAAACACCTAATTTCACCAGTATATAATTAAATTAATTACAAGCAAACTCCAAGAAAGGTTAGTACTAGGCTCTTGTCCTTCATAAGAAAACTGCCAACTTTTTTCAAATAAACAGACACGGTCAGTAGCCTCGCTTGAACCCATGATCTTTAATCAGTTACATTGCTTTCAAGTGTCTAAGTTTAAACATATTATGGATCATTGAGGTGGTCCTATGGCATGCACTCAGTAAGATGGCAAAACCTGTCAATAAACAAGAGGTAACAAGTACACATTTATTCATATTATGTTTGTTTATTGAGCATAAAATTATACAAAGTGGACAAGAAATAGAGAACTTGAATTAGAAAATGCTTATGAAAATATATCTGAAACTGTGTGCAAGAAGAAATATTTCATTGAAACAACCTGAATAGAACTTAATTTACAAATTACCAGTGTACTATATTGCCTTTAACACATCCATTTACTCTCTTTCAAAATAAAGTATTGCCTTGCAATATGTCTTCAATTCAGTCTATCATTTCAGTTTATGGTCAGTAAAATAAGAATAAGAGGAACAACATGTCAAACACCAAAAGATGGTAGACTATTATTTATTAGCCTTGCCACCAGGCTAGACGAGAGTATATTTTCATTATTTAAGCAGAATATTTTCTGGCCCATATCTACTGACAGGCCTTGATCATGCATCTACATTTTTGGCAGCAAAGGGAGTTAATTGAGTAAGAAAAAGTAAATGTAAGGACTGAATGCCAGTCTAATTATTTATAAACTGACCGGTTTCGGTCCAGCATGCACATTCGTCAGGTTGTGTTAAATATAGGAAAAAAAAAGAGTGTTCTTATAACAGACATTGTGTCATCTACTTCAAGACAAGATTCCAAAGAAGCCAAAATTCATTAAAACCTATCAATGAAAAAATCAACTTCAAAACAACAGTACTATTCAGGTAGCTTTTTAAGGGTCCAGACAACTGCAGAAGACACAATTATGGTCCTTTAACACATCTCTCAGTCTAAATCTACTACTTTTCTATCCAGTTTTACTGGAGTGCCATTTATATCTATCAGGGTATAACCAGATATATAAAAGTCACAAAGGGAGATAGTTCATGAATTATTAAAGAGTTATGGTTCTTGTATGTCTTTTTTAATACATTGTAGTTGTATTTTGTTCAAATGTAGTTTCATTTGATTATCTTAGTGGTGACTGAGATATGATACAGTTTTGATTTACTCTTGAACCAATATTATTTCTAAACTAGAAAACTGTTTTTGAGAAAAACATATGTCTCTCCCTGCTCAGACACCCTCCCAAAATGACCTCCACCATTGACCCACTGACTTTAAACCCAGTAATTGTCATGCATTTATAAGTTATCAATAATAACCCTACATGTACCAAGTTACATGATCCTATGGTCAACCGTTCTTCAGTTATTAATAGGAAACTGTTTTTTTCATGACTTCTGACCCCAAAGTCTTCCAAGGCCATGACTATCTCGACTTCATACTGATGCTTCTATAAGAACCCTAGTTTTTAAGCTATATTTTGTAATGATAAATGATAATAATAATGACAATAAAAGCAGAAGGGAATTTTAAAGAAGCCTAAAAATAACTAAATGTTTTTTATTCCATGATTTCTACATATTTTTAATGATGATGATTATTTCTCATGCTACTGAGCAGCAAATAGAGAATTTCAGTTAAGTACTTGTTTTCAGAAGAATTATAGCATATGTTTTTTTTTATATAATCTCAGTCTTAATATTTACAAACAGATTTTGAATGGTAAAATATTTTAGGCGTTTATAACATTTTAGCACCTCCTTTATTTTAATCGTGACCAATCACCTAAACAAAATAACTTGCAAGTCAGAGTATAAAATCTCACATCATGACTTCCTTTGTTTTTAAAAACAACATATTGCATATGTTTGTTAAGTGCATCATGCCATAAAATGTTTCAAATTTCATTTGTAGTTTTTTAAACAATTGAATTCAAAACTAAAACTTTGATTGGTCAAAATATAAGCTGTATTTTAAGAAATATATTTCATTGGTTGTTGTTAAAGCATTACTTTGTGTAAAAAAAGAAAAAGTAGTGTTGGAAAAAGAGAACGGGTCGCACCGATTATACCTCGAACGAGGTTGATGGACCCAATAAGCACTTAAACAAACAAGGAAAAAGAGATAGATATATATGGATGTTAATATACAAATAGTTACTTTGTGAAATTTAAATAAGTCTATGTGACTAAATCAAAGTGTAAACTTAAGTCTTTGTGACAATTTTGTGAACAGACTTTGTGAATCAAGTTCTAAGAATTTAAAAACTCTTTGTGAGATTTTTATTATTGTTATATGGTGGAGAATTAAAATCTAAAAAAGGAATTTGTGATCTTTATCCCTAATTGGAAAAACATAATAATAATTTGCAAAGTTGTTCCTCCTGGAATTAGACTCCATCGCCACACATGCATCGACATTATAGCTGCTGAAAACCACCGTTGTAATACTTCTTTGAAATTGACTTACAGTTAAAGGGAGATGACAAGCAGACAAAATTCTTACTTTCAGGCCCCTGTGACCTTAAGCTTCGACCATATTACCCCAACTTATAATATGCACATTTAGCAAAAAGCATTTAACAATTAGCATGACCCACCGGCCTTCCATACATTTACACTTCCTACCACAAACCTAAAGTTTAGGAGATTAAGAACGGACAAGATTTTCAACTTTCAGGACCATGTGACCTTGACCTTTGACTTCATGAATCAAAATTATTACATGCACTAGATTTCATACTGTCATGCCTCCCTGAAAATGTGATGAAAATCCTACAAGGGGTTTAGGAGTTTCTGAAAAAGAAGCTAGTTAAAATTTCACCACCAAACTAGGGTCTCATCTCCAAGAGGCTAAGTTTTTCTGCAGGTTACATTCATCAAGAACTTAATTGTTGTAAGCTAATCAAAACAAGAATTCTTATGTTACTATACAGAATACATGTACATGTATGTAAGGAAAGCACTACACCCCCTTAAAGGCCTCATTTCTATAAAAATTCAGTTTTCAAATTTTCAGTTGTTGCTCACTCAGATTACTTGAGAAACTAAATCAAATTCTGACATCACAGTTTGGAACAAAAAGAAGGTCCGAGGTGTGGGGCGTGGGCAGAGGGATATTAAAAAGAGTGATCATTAAATTATTTAAGCCGATTACAATTTCATTTTTAACTGAAATTTAATAAATTCTTTATTGGGCAAAATCCTTGTTCTAGCTGTTCACATTAATTTGTGATACCTATACCTAAAAACCACATAAACCTTTACAAGACAGTTTAATGATAAAAATTTCCTTACATTTATATTTCAGATACAAACAGTCATGTACCAACAGGTCCTAGTGTTTTTGTTCTCTGTGGCAAAAATCAGCCAGACCCTGGCAAGTTTAGAGTGCTCAAATGGTGAAGCCTGTAACCATGCCAACCAGTTTGAAATAAAAGTTGATATCAATGGAAATGAAATAGACCTAAGCTGGAAGTTCAACCATACTATTACAATTTATGGATTTCAAACTCAGATTTACAAATCTGACGATTCTATCATTTACCAGTCACCATTCTTGCATCAGTCGGAACGCACAATGAGAATTCAGCAAGAACTTGATGGACAAAACAAAGTTTGTGTATCTGTGTTCGAAAACAGGACAAAGATTCTTGATGAAAAATGTGAAAATGTTGAAATCACAGACTTGAAAGTTATAATAGGTATTCTAGCTGGTATAATCTTCCTGATTCCGTGCATAATTGGTATCAGTTATGTTATCTATAAAGATTTCAAAGTAAATAGTCTAGAATATGAGAAAATTGGTTCTAAGATTGATGAAGGAAAGTCTAATGAAGACAAACAACCAGTGGTTGTGACAACTGAAACAAAGCAGGCATCAAAAACTGACATGAAAACCAAGTCTTGCAGTGTTGGTAATAAAGAGAACAAGGCTTTTGTCATGGATGAAGATCTAAAACAGCAAAAGGACCATGACCAAATTACATGTACTAGTGAATCTGTAACTGTTAACATTGATAACAAAAATGAGAAACCACATAATGAAAACAGAAAATTTTCAGAAAATGACTCAAAATCTGTACCTGAAAGTTCAGAAACTGAAGGTGAAAAGGTTGAAGAAAAAAATAATGGTGATGACGTAGCAGTTGATGTAACAGAGGAAGATGTTTCTGGAACAAGCTTATAGATTCAAACACCAAATATACCCAAATTCAAATTGGAAGCAAAAATTCTGAATCTAATTAGCATAAACTTGTTTATTCTCGTCATTTACTTAATATGATGTTCTTTCATTTTCACTACTTGACCAGAGTTTTATCTTTTAAGAGCTTTACACATTAGCATTCATGCATTTCAAATTATTGCATAACATATTTCCAGCTTTTCTGTACTTTCAGCACTTTGATTAATAACCAGACTTGTACAGAAATAATCCAAATGTTTATTGATTTTGGGGAAATTTGGTTTAGTACTTGTTAAGAAAAGCCTATAATTATATTTTAAGGAAAAACTAAACGCTTTGAAATTTTAAAGAAATTTAAAAACTAGAAACATAACACAACACACTGATTATCAAAACGATTTTAACAAAATTTGCAAATTATTGGAACAGAATAAATTTTGTGACCTAGCTGTATTGTTAAATTTATTATTACATGTTGTATATAAACTTTGTATTTTAATGTAAATAAAACAGATAATCAGACCAGAGTGTATTTTGTTCTTCAGTATATTAATAGTAACACCACACTCAGATTCTGCTATTGTACTTTGGTCCCCTACAGAAGTGGTCAGCCCTATTGCCGTGATGAGAGTAAACAAATGATTGGCGTACTGCCATACAATACATAGTCCTAGTCTCAATAATTCAACTCCAAATGCAGACCCATTATACATACGTACATTTTATAGATATCTGTTTATAGATATCTGCCTTTTAGGAGGCTGGATAGCGCCTAGCAAAAAATATAACAATATTCACCCGCTGAGTACAATTATTTGGACTATACATAGTCCCTAACTGAATATGACAGGATGAGATGAACACATGACCAAACTTTCATGGAAGTCCTTGAAGGGGTTTGGGAAATTGGGAGATATCGTCACATGACCTTTGATTCCAATTGCACCTTTTTCATCATGGTGATATTTACATTTGACCCAAGTTTCATGATAATCCTCCAAAGTGTTAAGGAGATAAGTCTGGTGACCTTTGACCTCTTTAAGTGTGACCCTGACCTTGAGCCAAGCTTTGCTAAGAGATGGATTCTTCACATTTACAGAAAGTTTCAACATAACCAATCAAAAGGTTTGAGTGATATAGAAACATGACCTCTGACCCGTAAATGTGATCTTGACCATGAGTAGGCTTGGTTGAAATATGGATATTGCATGTAGTTCATGCAAGGTGAACATTTGGCTCAAAAGAAATAGTCTTGACCTTTGACCCAGAAATGTGACCTTGACCTTGAACAGGGAAGGTATTGGCAACAACTGTGAGACATTATTTCTAAATACATGTAAGTCTAATAATTTCTATAGTCTTGGGCGAAATTGGCTTAACTATAAGGCAGAATTTATAAAGGATTAAACAGAATTTGAGTGAAATTCCATCTCCGCCTTATTTTAGCAGGAAAATGCACATTTTGTTCATGTTTTAGGCAGAATCTAATTTATGGGGAATCCTCTTAACTTTTTCCTACAGGATGCATGAAAAAGTTACAGCCCAGTCACAAATTACAGAACATAACCCTTCATTACAAGTTTGAGCCCAAAGTGTGACCTTCAGGGTAGCTCCCTAGATGTGCTTGATATGCCCTTATAGGATTGGCAACAACTGTACGGAGTTATTCAGAATCAGTTAATACATCTTGAAGCTTGAGCCGGACACAAAATACTGGTATACATGTATTAACTTACATTACAGGTTTTGAGCCCTAATTGTGACTTGATCTTTTAGATAGCTCCCATGGTGTGTGCATGACACTCTTGTATGAAGTTATTTCAAAATTAGCATAGGCATGTACAAGTTACAGTCTAGACACAACTCTATATATTATACATGTACGTTACAAAAATGGATTTTTGTCAGAAAATATACGTAAAATGGATTTTTGTCAGAAAATGATCAGAAAACACATATAAAACACCCGTTTAGTGTAAAAGGTACACACCGTCCCCCTGTGACTTTTATGGTGGCATACTTGTGCCATCACTTAACCACTTTATGATCATGTTATATAACTAGTTGCGTCACTTAATCATCATGATAAATATCTGATTCTTTAACTACTGAAAATATCTCCTATATAGGCAAAGAAGGATTCGAGCATGATAAGATAAGTAATGATGAACAAAGGCTGTATTTTGTTAACAAGTTTATATCTTACTTTTTTTCTAATTTTTAAATAAAATTTGGATTGAATCTAAAATATGCTTTTATGATTGTGTAACAAAAAAGTATGTAGTTCAGTGTAGTTATACTGTATGTGAGTATGTTTAAAGGATACTGTCGTTTTTCAAAATTTATGCCTTTTAAGCTCACATATTTATTTTAGATTAATTCTTCACCAGATCGAGTAAAGTTCTATGGATCATACTCATGATCATAGATGTATTCTCAAGATTATGAAAATTAAAATTATGATGCATGTGTATAGAAAGTCATCTTTTAAGATGTTCTTTCTATTTGTAGTTTATGAAAAACAATAAGCAAATCAAATCAAAGCACTGAAAGTAATGGTGGGAGGTTGTGTTGGCAGGTGTATATATTTAGTATCAGCAAGCAATACTGAAATGTTCAACTCCAAGTGATATACTGAAGTGTTCACTTCGAGATGTAAAAATGTTCACTCATTAATTTTTTGAAGTTCTGTTCAACTACTGAACTTGCAATAATACAAGACTCAAAATGTCCCTTTGTTAAACAAATGTATTAACTAGATGCCCACGTGCGACATGTCTAGCTGCCAGCTGTCAAAAGGGCTAATGCTCGTTACCAAGTAGAGATAGGTATATAAACATCTAAGTCCTGGATGTAACATGCATGTTGTACCACAGAAAAGTGGTCTTGATTTTTCTCTACGGCCAGTAATAAAAAAGTTACTTAAAAAGCTATTTAAAGTAACAACAAAAGGAAGTACATGTAATTCTAAAAACAAGGGTAGCTTATGGTGGTGAACAATTGTGCCAAGTTACATCAAAATCCCTCCATATATCAAGAAGGAATGCCCGGACAAAGATATTATTAAATTTGACCTTTAACCTCTAAGTGTTACCTTGACCTTAGACCTAAGGACCTGGTTCTTGTGTATGACACTCCGTCTCATGATGGTGAACATTTCGTCGTTGACCTGCTTTCATTTGTCATTTATTAGCCCAACGAGAGCTGTCCCTCTCAAGTGACAAATGCTTCAAAAAGAGGTGCCTCACAGTCGGTGTCCACTCAACAAATATCGGCTTCGCCGTGACGTCATACTGACCAGTTAACCAATCGGATTATTAGGTCGCGTTCATTTCTTCATTCGGTAAAAGGTGAAAAATCGGTCTTTACCGTAGACTCACATGCAAGTTTAAATCTATTTCAAACGAAACAAAAAGCTTTTAACAACGTAGAATTATCATAAAAACAATCTGATAGTTACAAGTTAATGGTAGATTGTCGTCTTCTTTCATTTCTATTCTTGGTTATTGTACATTTAAACATTCAAGATGCATAGAGACCAGCGATGACAGCCGAGGATTCACCTTTTCCGAATGTAAATAATTTATCAGTACCCGGATGTGCGAAGCCGAGAATTGTACCGTGTGGTTTTAAAATCCGTCCTTGCATGACAGAGATACCATGCATACAGGATTTTTTTTACTTTTAAACTTTAAGTACGACCTGGACCACTGAGGTAGGGTCATTGGTGTTGTATGCGACACGTTATCATGACGCACTGAACATTTGTGCCAAGTTATTCTTAAATCAATCGATGCATGACTAGGGATGTAATCGATTCAAACGATATCGAAATATCAATGATCAAACACTTTCGATTCGATATCGATTGCCGTTTTGAAAAAAATTGAATAATGTTTTACCGTGCGATGATCTACAGTTTCACGTTCGAAAATTTCATCAAAACTGAACCGGAATATAAACAATCACTCTACCCAGAGTTCCGTGTTTTTCTAACGAATGATGTTTTAATGAAATGTGGTCTCATAGGCAAAAATATTTCAGCACTGCAAGGGTTTATATACATATATATTATAGACCAGAACGATATGTTTACTACAAATAAAGTCCAGAGATTCGGTAGAATATGTAGTCAGTGACTTTTTTGCGCCCGTGTATCGATATATCGCGGTATCGTCGATATTTCTAAATCAATATATCGATACAAAAATTTTAATCAATGACATCCCTATGCATGACAAAGTTACAGTCCGGACACGAATGTGTGCATATATACAGGATTCCATTACCTTTAAACTCCGAGTGTG
>JAUMHA010380517.1:0-12521 GCA_032359765.1 Saxidomus gigantea
TGTCACTTCTATGGAAGGCCAAACCTGTCTTAACCCGCGTATACGGTTTATTACGTTACAGGTGTTCAAAGGATATACCATGATGTTGACTGAAAAGTAGGGATTCGTTAGATATCTTTTTGTACAAGTACACTGTACATAGTTTCTTAAATGATGTAGCTCAGTATGTAGAATGCGTCTTTGTCTAAAGGGAGCTCACGCAGATATATTTGCAATGCCATCAGTGAATGTTACGTGTAACATATTTGTAAAGTTCTAGTTACTTGAAAGTTAAGTACAATTCGGAAAAGCAGGTCATTATGGCCTCGCTCATCATACAACCATTACTAAAACAGTATTACCTAGGTCAGCCGATGACTTTGAAATCTGCTTGTCAGATTAATACTCAGTCTGAGTTACATTAGTGTTGCTTCGAGAGCATATGGTAGACTATTAGGGCAAGCTGGAATAACCTTGTTACCGACGTTTTACATCTCGTTATTCAGTTTCGAACCTAACCTGAAGGCCTTCAGGTAATTAGATCAAGTTCATGCTTACGATACTTTGAGTTATAACCCCTGGTCTATAGTACTGTTCTATAAGTTCTATGAGTGTAAAGATGCATTTTATGTTAGCTCATGGTTAGAACATGTTATGTTAATTAGATATTTTATGTTTGTAAGCAGCTTTATATGCATTCATTAGTCAAATCATACATAAAACGTCGTCTTAAGTTACATATTATAACATGAAACATTCCAACAGCTGTTTTGTAAGAGACTTTCCAAGAATTCATTTTTTGACAAATGATTGTCGTTTGTTTCTGAAATTTCCTCGCAATTAAGATGTTGTCGAATGAATAACTGGGGTGAGAGTAATAAAGACATGTCATTTAAAGTTAAGAACCGTCTGGAATGAGAAAAAGAATTGGATTGCAGCAGTTTACTTTAGTTAGATGATTTAATTAAATATGTTCCCTTTGCTTCCAATACAATTTTGCAGACTCTGACAATATCAGCAAAACTCAAACACACAATGAATAAAAGATTGAATGTTAAATTAAATGAGTTTCATGATGCTTTTGTTAATTTTAAGTCTTTATAACAGTAGCTGTATGCAGTGTTTTGCATGTGATAATACGGCAGGAAAATCAAACAAGGGATAAACAATTGCTTTTATCTCCATGAACACACCAGTTAGACACTGATTGAGGTGCTAGCTGTAGTTTGGTAGTGTGATGTTATTGTAGACATGTCTTTGTTCTTTGATAATGAATGGACATTCTTAAAAAGTAAAATGTATATAGTCCAAAGTATTTCCGGTAACTTTAGTTTGCATCGTACTTACTGTTTGTTTTCACATTTATTCGTGTATAGTAATGAACGAGAATAATGTATAAAAAGAAGGGAGTCTGTACTCATTCGAGATGCTGAAGATGTAAGGTTCGTACTTAATTTAATTTGACAAGCCTACCTTAATATGCATAAATGTCTGCACACGTCAACTTTAGATAAATTCACTTGCTAATGGTCATTATGTTTGTCCTCACGTAAATCCCTCGGTGGACATATATAAAACAACATAGTTTGGTCATCGAACATTGGAGCAGCGAGTAGACACCATTAATTCTCCTTACACCTATAGTTCTCTGTTTTCAGTATAGTTATATCCATAACCAAATGAGTGAAGAATCAAAAAAGTATTTCTTCGTAGATAACAAAAGAGATAATTAAAAATATCAAATTAATTTTACCTATCCATTTATCTGTCTGTCTGCCCTTTCCCGTCGACTTGGCGTGTTTTTGAAAATATAAATGAGACAATATTTGTACAAATGTAGGTCAGTCGCTTGAGGAATTTAGTAAGAACCAGTCGTGTGTGTATTAGGGTCCATGACAAGTTTGGCATTATATATTTATCGCAAAACAAGTCAGTGGGGTACTGTATTGTAGACTACCTATCTATAATTAACATGCATTTACCTGATGCAATTCAGAATATTGATATTGCAAGATTAAATTTCAAGCAGATAATATTTGGTTTGCTTAGCATCGGTAGTTTGACTGTATGCTACATGTACCAGTGGATAAGATAGCAGTATGATAAAGTAAAAGGTAAATGGCTATGTTGATAAAACGGGATACAACTTTTTTATTTTAAGGCAATACTTATACTTCATTTAATGAACATAAAGTGACTATTTAAGGTTAAAAGGTTGCATACAGTGCCTGTGTGAATTTTTTTCTACTTGAGGTTGAAGAAACAGCCTCATCACATGTTTTAAAATATGTTTTCTACTGAGAGCGTATGTGTTCTTCCTTCTGCATCGTAAAAGTTTAATAAGTAATCGCGTTGCGTTTAAAATAGACAAAGGGAATTTCACACTGGCTGATAAGAATTACAACAGCGTGCTTTTTTAACCCGAGGTTTCTTTAGGGACGTTCGATGCAAATATAAGGTTCATGCCCCCTATATTCATTTAATACCCTGTTTAATACATGAACCACATACATAACATCTGGTTAGTTTTGTATCCTTAAGATATTGATTCACGCTAAGATTAAAATGTTCTAAAACTGAAATGAATAGTACATTACATGTATAATCTGTTTGACCTACATCTACAACTTGTAACTGTGAAAAAATCGAAGATTTATTACCGGCAAAACCACGAAGTTGATTTTAATGAGTAATTTCATAATGACCTTGATATTTTTACAAGGTTTGTCTTTTGGACACATAACAGGATCAAGACCATAAAATCATATAACAATTGTTTAAAGTCTCACATTTGATTTTTGAAAGTGTAAACGTTTTATACACGTAGACATATTGTCACAGTTCATTTAGATAAACATAATCGCAATTCCACAACATTTTTCAGCAAAATAGTAACAAGACTACATTATTTAGTTCAACCAACAACATAAAATTGCATCTAAGTTTTGTTTTCGAGAAAGCAACTTATAACATGTCTGCAGTAAGTGTACAATTGAAGACAAAATAAGCTTGTAATTTAAACAAACATAACGTTGTGTAATACCAAGAAGTAATAAACTGACAGTTACGACAGAGCTGTACCTACAAAGAAACTGGTTGCAAATAACGTTTTCCCAGAATCATAATAAAACATCTAAACTCATTGCTGTGCCAATCTCAAGAAATCGGATGTGCCTATAAATAATGGTAATAGACAAACAAGCTCTATAGTTACTGTCTTCAATCTAACATTTTGCATTTAAGTCCGAATGTCTACAGGATACAACATTCCATTATTTTTATATACCTTTGGCTGCAGTTAATCTCTAGGAGACAAGTCGGTGTACATGAACATCTCCAATTATTTGCAATAAAATATTCCATCTAAACCAACTTGTCTACATGTCTATATTCAATGACATTTCTATCTCTAAACTATACTTTAGAGTTCACCATTTCAAGTCCAGTATCACCGCCCTGTAGTTTTAACAATTTATCGAGATATTTAACTAGGAATCTTGATATTTTCGACGTTATAATCATCAAATAACGCAATGAGAATCTATTCAATGAGAATGGTACATGGATAGAGAAGGCGGTGAAGTCTTTATGAGACACAAAAATTAAACGGCAGAGTAACTGAAATGAATACGCAAAACTGTCCAAATAAACGAAAACAACAAAACGAACTCAAGCATAAGCTCGTCCTTCTGTTATACTTTAACAATGCAATGTATATTAAATTGATTCAAAAACCTTAAAAGCAGGAATGCAGCTGGAACGATTAGAACAAAAACATAGATAAATAAACATACAAAAGCAGTCAAACATTATACCTGTAGAAATCTGGTTTTCAATGAAGAAATATTTATGTTCTATAATATGGCATTACATCTGTACCCATGTAAATAACTGATGAAGTTGCATTTGTGGTTTAAACTTTGTTGAATAAAATTATTTTACACTTGAAAGGAGAATCTAATAACAAACATATCGTGCCATTTGTCATCCTACGCAAATGTAACTGCGCAAATTTTTTGTAGCATGCATGAGTTCAATGTTGCTATGCACCATTAAATATATCGGACAATATTTCGTATTAATATGCAGTGAGTAATTTCATTGTTCTGCAACACATGGCGACTGTGAAAAATGAAATTATTTTACTAAGGGTAATGGATGTCGGCTGGAACGCTTATACAATGAATAATGTACATTTTATCAATGATATTGCTTCAATCAGATGTGATTCACACCATTGGAAATAACATATTTCGTACCATTTAAAGTATGAAAGGTAGTCGTGACATTCATGTAGTAGCACAAGTATGCATAAAGCAATGAATCTTTGGTACTTTTGTTATAGAAATCAATGATTTTCTAGTCTTTACGGCCATGCATGTGTATATATAAAAGACCAGCTGGAAGAATCAATCAGCACCTTTGCAAATCGTTTGAACTAATAAAGTAACTAGAAAACAAGATGGGGAACACAAATATTTACATGAATTTATTAGCAATAAGTTAAAGATCCGATTCGATAACGATACTATTATCGGAAAATCCCATTTCAACGTTTAAGATAAGAAATAGTATTGCGACTAATATGTTTATTGATATAACGGATAAAAAAAAATGGCGCATATTCGAAAAGCCGCCATAGCGTAGAGGACAAGGGGTCTGAATTCGGACCTATCATGCATTGTCGCCGGGAGACAACGTATAGCCGAAATGTATTTTTTTAAATTTTGTTATGTGCTTTATATTCCCCTATTTGGGGGAGGGGGCTGTTTCATGACCATTCTACTTGTTCTTTTTTCATTATAACTTAACCTTCAGTACAGTTTTTATAATTTCTGCACATTTACAGGCTTTACATGTAGCACATTTTGTTCTGCCATAATCTTGATCTATATACATGGCTTTATGAATTATGAGTTCATTTTACATTTACTTCCTATAAAAAACCGTACATTTCGTGAATAGTCAAAGACTAAAATGGATGCAAAATCTGAAAAATAAAAATAAAAAAACTTCCACAGCCAGGACTCGAACTTGTGATACCAAGTTTCGACTGCCGCCGATTTATCAACTACGCTACACGTCTTTGGTTATATGTCAAGACTTTACGTGCGTACATACCCTTTATCCCTTGTTTATTTAAACATGATAATAGTAGAAATATAGAATTTTACCAATATGTGTATGATGTCAAAACAACTAATTTAAAAGATAGATATCGTCAATCAGTGCACCGGGGCTCTTTTTGGCAACGGTCAAGTTGATTCAAGCAAAAACATTTGAAACTGATTACATATAGACACATTTATTTCAGTATAAAACATATATAAATATTGTTATAAAACAACAATAAATTTATTACAGTGAAACATACTGTATTTTAAAAGTGACACAACATACATTACAAAAAATAACGTTAAAGATGATCAATGAGAAGACGGTAAATAATGAACTGTGCTTAATACAAAAAAGAGGTGTTTTCCTTTTTTCCATTGTGGTTTCAATAAACAAATAGAGTGACATGCATAGTTATTATTTTGAACACATTATAAAAAAAAACATCTATTTACAGTAAAAAACCATAAAAACCATGAAATGAAACATCCATCGAAACTATCTACAAACGACGTAATTCTAAGTGATGACCTTCTCTTTATATAAGATATAAGGCTTATACAATAACACTCTTTTACAGGGTGAGTACCCTATCTAAAGATCTACAAGACCGCTTACATTAATATAAAATAATATTTTAGGGTTTATATATAGCACATAAAATTCTCTGAGGTGTATTTTACTTTATTTAGTTCCGTCACTGATATTTGTTACTGTCACTAGTTGTCTTCATCTTTCTTACAATTTGCATTTTGATACTGAAAAAGTATTTACTCTTTTATTCGTTAGCGTTGATCTACCAAGGTGTTTATGCAAAGAAACGTGGACTTTTTCAAATTAATTCACTTAACCGTTCAACTATTGAAAAGAAAAATGTTCAGACATAGTTTCATTTCCGATTGCCAGCATATTTTTCAAGGATAAAATGTTTCTAAAAGGTTGTTGAAAAATAACTAACAATGTTTTGAAAAAATACAAAATTCAAAACAAAGTACAAACACTTTTTGTATAATTTCAATTCCAGTATAACATTTTTATTTATACAAAACGTGCTAGGCGATTTTACTAACTAAGTTCTAAAATAACAGGTATTACATAATTCAAAATTACAGACATAACATTTTAAATGCCAAACTGCCTAGATTTTTAAAGCAAAAATATGCAAGCTGTCAGGATAATGTAAACGGTTATAAAACTTACTTTTACATTGCAGGATGGTGTGTATTGACTAAGACAATTTATTACCTATTCTGCCTGAATTTAATTGACGGGCTTAAACTTATATCCTTTCCTAACGCTATTACATTTGTCTCTGAGAACGTTGCATGTTATTAGAAATACTTGTATGAGGAAATCCAATTCTATCCCAGCAGTTTACTAGATATTGACTTTGGCACTTAACAATGAGTTGTTTCAATTGATAGGGAATTTTGTGTCAAGTTTTTTACTATAAGTTTAAAGAATGTAAATACAATGCAGACATTTTCTTGTTGAATATGTTCAGGCTCACTCAAGACACAATTTCAAGGCAGAAATGATATTACACGTCTCACCAAAAATTACTTTATATTTGCTACCTGTATTTTCTGTAAATTGCTGCATTTTGGAAGCATATGCAAAATCTATTTTGCATATGTGGTCTTGATAAAGTCATCGTTGCACTTCACGCATGACTCCAATTCAAAGATCAGATTATTTAAACATGTCTTATCACTTTGCATAAACATATTTTTAGGTAAGATGTTAATACCTAATTGTTTTTTTAATGCATGCTTTCTCTGGCATGACAAACAATTATGTAACATTGAAACAACAGTAAAGAATTAAAGATTTGAATTGTTGCAGACATATATGTACTGGAAACTCACTGCTATGTACGTCTCTTTATGCTACTGTTGGTTTTGTTGGCATAATATATACGGTTTGATAATCGTAGACTATTTGTCTGCTCTTTGCTCCTTTATATCAGGTTTACTTCTTTCACTGTCAGTCCTAAATTGTGCACTAGAACTGCTTTTATCACTATTTTGATGTATGCAAAAAAAATGGGAAGTATCTACAAATGTGATCACAACGATGTCCTATCACATAGTGACGGAGTATATAGGTCAGACGGTCATAAATCAAAACATTTGCAAGTTTCAAATTTAAAGCAATTGATTAAATCTAATAAATTTATTAATATTTTGAAATTACTTGAATACAGTGAAATCAACCAAAATGCAAAGTAATCAAACAAAATGGGAAATTGTAAATTAGAAATTCGTGATTCCTCAATCAAGTTTTAAAAATCAAAGTCCAGACAAAAACATAACCGGCTACAAAAACTTGAAAAAGAACTTAAAATATTACCTTTGATTCTAGACAAAAATCTCGATGAAACTACAAAATCAAAAATAAAAGAAACTGAAAAGGAAATGGAATCATTATACAACTTGAAAACTCTAGGTGCACAAATAAGGTCAAGATGACAATTTTTAGAAGAAGGTGAGCGAAATTCCAAATAGTGTCATAGTTAAGAAAAATCCAGACAAACAAGAAAACTAATAACTACACTTCAAACTGAGAATAATCGAATAACCGAAACAGAAGTTATTCTTAATATAGAAGTTAGATTTTACAAAACAATATGTAAATCAAATACTACCTGTGAGGATAACAAAATAGACAACACTTACATAATGTTATGTCAGTTTTGAATGATAAAGCAAGCTGACATATGTGAAGGCATATTAATTTCTAATGAATGTTACCAAGCTTTAAAAGATATGAAACCTAATAAAAGCTCGGGACGCGATGTTTTGACTGCAGAATTTTACTAATGAATTTTCTTTTTTAGTAACAACGTCTTTAAATGATGGCTTTGACAAAGACCAACAAGCAAAGCGTATTTTCATTGATTTCTAAAAAAGGAAACCCAGAAAACCTAAAAAATTGGAGACGTATACCACTTCTTTTGATAAATCATAAAATAGCAGCAAGAGTTTTGGCAAAGAGTTTACAAATAGTTCTTCCATACATAGTAAGTTTAGAATAACAAGGCTATATAAAAATAGATATATAGGATATAATATCAGACGAATTCAAGATATTATAGACTGCACAGAAACTTTAGACATTTAAGGAAGCGTTCTATTTTTAGATTTTAAAAAGGCCTTCAATACAGTTTAATGGAGTTACATGTTTAAGGTTTTGAGCAAATACGTTTTTAAAGCGAGCTCCTGGAAATGGGTGCGTGCTCTTTATACAAACATTTCAAGTTGCGTTATAAATAACGGTTGAAAATCTGATTTTTTCAACATATCACGTGGAATAACCAAAGGCTACCCGTTGTCGGCACTTTTATTTATAGTCGTTGCCGAAGTATTAGCAACTTAAATATTTAAGTGTGCAATTATTAGAGGTATTTACATAAAGAATGACAACATAATTAAAAAATTCAAAAAAACTCAACAATCAGACGATACAACATTATTTCCTAAAAATAAAACGGATGTCCTCGAGTCTGTTTAATGTAAAATTAATACACGTATTCGGAGAATACTCATGGCTTTAGCTACATAAAGATAAAACAATTGGACCATGGATTGAAAGAAATAAAATTAAAACAACAAATCTTGTACATGAAATTAAATTTACCAACACATATGTCAAAGCTTTAGGAATATATTTCGGAAACGATAAATGGAATGCGATACCCTAAACTGGGATGACAAAGCAGAAATTTGCCAGTCTCTCATTGGTGCATGGAACAAAAGAAAACTGACAATTTATGGTAAAATTGTAATAATAAAATCAATTATATTACCAAAATAAACATATTCATTACAAAACTTAGTTCCAACAAAATCAATCTTAAGTGAACTGAGTTCTTTATTTTTCAAGTTCCTCCGGAATGGCAAGAATAACAAAAATCAATCGAATGACCACAATAGGACATAAACTGAAAGGCGGGTTAGATAGGATCGACATTAATATATTCTATAAAGCCGTGTTACTTATATGAGTTAAAGTTTTTAAAGAAAACTGCCGATAACGCAGAATGGAAAACGATACCTCTGTTCTTTTTAAACCAATAAGGAAACAATCTTCTTATTTTTAACATGAACCTACATTTCTTGAAAAGCATACATCTACCAAAGCTTAGAATTCCTACGTATTGAAATTTGGATAGATGATATACGGAAACAAATGATCTGGGGAAATCGCTACATCAAATATAGAGGAAAATGTCTTATTTTCAAAGCATGGATAGAATCGGGAATTATTTTCATTAATGATATAAATTCTGACAAAGGGGAGATAAAAACTTATTACATATTCATTAATCTATTTAAAAAATATCCGTCCCAGGAGTATGGAAAATGTCGCTTAAATCTAACGAATCAGCTTAGTCAAATTAAAGTAAAAACCACACTCTGCATTGTTATCAAACATTATGTTAATTCACGAAATGACTTATAAATACATTGATAATTGTTTCTTTGGTATTAAATTTGAAATTCCGTATATTCATAAATACTGGGAACAATTTTCAAAAAATAAACATTCAGTGGGATTCTTTTTACTTTGTATTAAATAAGGGAGTTATTGATAATCGTATTAAACAATTCAAATATAAGACACTTCACAGAGTAATTGCAACGAATGCCAACCTATTTCGTTGGAAATTCGAAAATAGCCCATTGTGTAAATTATGCAATGTGTTTGAAGATAATGAACTTTTTGTCTTGAATTGCAAATGGTTAGACATATTCTGGAATAAGGTGAACGAAGCATTTAAAAACTGCAGATTTCATAAATCGTTTAGAAGCTTAAAAACCATACTATTTGGATATAAAACAGAATTTCACGAATATCGCTACATAAACATATTATTAAGTACTATAGGCTACTGCATATACAAAACTATTTTGTAAGTGAAAGGCGAACAAAATCGACTAACATGGTGAAAGTCTTATTAAACTATATTCTTGTAATCGCCAACTGCTTTGGAAACAAAAAGGACCATCCTTATATCCTTAAAACATCTATAAAATATCTATGAGCAAATGATCCCTACTAAGTAGTATTCCTATAGAAACATGCACTTCAGCATAACAAAAAGCAATCTTTATAAAACAAGCATTTTATATATAGTAACAAGGTTATGTTTTGAACAGATCAGCTGTCAAAACTACCAATTAATCTCTAATGTTGAGATAGTATTCTTAAACGTTATAAGCAACTTTTAGTGTCATATTTGTTGGTTTCTTTCCATTGTGTCAATCTTTTCTTCTTTATTTTTTGCCAATTCTTTTGATTTTACAGAATGTCATTAAACACAGCTATCAACACTGTTGATTAAGACACGGTTATAAACATACAATTATATACATGTTAATATGCTCTGTTTACTGATGTTTTTAATGTAAAAAAAAGTATATGAAAAATAAATAAACGGATTGTCCTATGGCAATACCAAAAAGATAAACCGAATGTTTTATCTCCTTAATTTACTTCAAGTTATAACTGAAAATGCGTCTCCTCAGAATATTTGTTTCTCCAAAAGTGCTTTGTCAACAGTCTGTTTACACGGTAAATATAACACTGTTTCCTAAAGTTTTAGGCTGGTCTAGTCATACATGTAAGTTTAAGCGTTGCCTAAATTTTGTCTGAATTTCTAACCTTTGAGAAGATGTACAAAATGAATTAGATTTACGTTGATACATTAAGTGTCTAGGATTTTGTTCACGTTTAGCGTACTCATTAGTTTAAACATGTTGATTTTATATTAATTATAAACTCAAGTTGTTGCACATACGCTGAGAGAAACGATATTTCAGAACCTCACTACATACTAATATACTGTTGACTGATAAGAAGGTTTTCGTGAGATTTCGTTTTGTTTGGTACATGTACATAAACCTAGCTGAATTTATAGACTGCGACCTTGTCTAAAAGGCGCTTGCGCAGATATATTTGCAAAATCTCAAAGAATGGTTAGTATGTCAAATGTCTTACAAACCTGCACCATTTGCAATTTTCTAGTAACTTGAAAATTGTGTACACTCAGGTTAACAGGGTCATTATGATGTTGGGTTAAATGTGACCTTGATTGTTATTAAAGTTATCCTTTGCCTCAACCGTGTGATATAGTTTTCCCCGAGGTGACTTAGTAGAGATCATCAAGATAAAATCTGACATATTTTCTTGATGATTTTGGGTATAATAGAGATCGCAAGGCTATGTGTGGACTGACCACTGACAGACAGACGACAGACATGGCAATTAAAATAACATTCCTTGAGCACAAATGGTCAGATGACAGTAAGTAGCTAATGCGTTCGGTTAATTATCCCTGCAACATGAATGATTAATTGATATCATAAGAAAACACTCTTCTTACTTACGAATGTACTAGGTAAATATTCATATATAATTCTTTTTGAGCATTTCAAGATTGTGTTTGTTTGATGTAATGTTCATGAAATAAAAGAGAGGGATAAGAGAGAACATGATTTTTCAGTCATTACTTTGTTTTGAAAGTTAAACACAATCGTTTATAATTATAATATTGCCTACTAAGGAATCACAGCTTCAGATATCTCACAAATTGGAGAAGCTAAAATTACTATGTCATTTCCTTTTATAGGATGTAATAGTATTTGACCGCCTCATCTACTAAGTATTCAGCTATTATTCAATTATTATCGGATTGCTTGAGGTATGGCTAAGGGAAGGTAATGGCTCCTCTTTTCATTTCTTTAAATCACAGAGGAAACACAATGAAAAAAGTTGGCACTAGTAAGCTTTCAATCGGCTAGGAGGATGCAAATGATACATATATAGAAATAAGTATGTTCTCGTTAAAAATAAAAATAGGTAAACTCTTATAGGTAATAAGTATATTACAATTTCTTTTTGAAATCCCATTGCAAACATTTAACTACACGATATGTTTGTCCGTTTTATCAAAATCATATATCCGAGTTGATAAAAAGCTCTATAGTGAACATGTACGACATTCCTCTCCGGGACCAGTAAGGTAAACCTACTACACTGTTGGCTTTGTTTATCCCCCCACCAAAGGCGAAGAGGATATTAGAAATGGTCTCCGTCCGTCCGTCCGTCCGTCCCAATTTTGTCCGGAGCATAACTCCAAAAGTACTAAAGCGATTTTCTTCAAACTTAATACACTGACAGAGCACATTGGTAGGAAGTGCAGTGTGTCAGAACAATAACTCTACCTTGCCTACTTTTAAAGTTATTTCCCTTTATCAGATTTACTTGAAAAACTTTGTCCGAAGCATAACTCCAAAAGTACTTCAGGGATTTTCTTCGAACTTAATACACTGACAGAGCACATTGGTAGGAAGTGCAGTGTGCAATAACAATAACTCTACCTTGACTACTTTTAGAGTTATTCCCCTTTATCAGATTTACTT
>JAUMHA010380528.1:0-12521 GCA_032359765.1 Saxidomus gigantea
CAGCACAAATATCTCGTAGTTTCCCTTATGTTATACTTCAACAAGTTATTTAGTCAGAAGTATTTGATGACTTATATGTAATACACACACATCTTGATAACTTATGCAAATGTAGAAGATATATAAAGGGGGTCAATATACGTTTCCGTACATATCGCTCTACATTAGATAAAATTAACTTAACTTGTATATATACCTTATATATTTAGTTAATAGATTAAAATGGTTAAATTCTCAAATGTTTTCAAATCCGTGCTAATGGTTTCAGAAATTTACACGCAATTCATGTGGTAACAAATCAAACCCTCACAAATTTAAACAGTTCAATAACATTTCTTATGTAAGTTCGTTAACAATAAGAAATTCATCTCGTGCAAGACTACAAAAGACATTGCGTGTAGACATAACTGTGACAAATCATGTCTTTATTAAATCACTAAGAAGCAGTAAAAATGCTCGCGATAACAACCAAGTTGTTGTTCCGCTGCTCATTTCTATATGAAATTGCGTGTCATTGGATGGTAAGGAACCACGATTTGTAATTTATTTAAGTATTTCATTACTTCACTTATGTAATGGATTATCACGACCTGTTTGTGTTGCAGTTAAAAAAGTCATGTTTCAGTGTATTTGCAGTGCAATTTGCAGTAATGTATGATTTTTTTATTTGCTACTCCCATTGTACAGACGGATAGTTTATTCTAGTACGAGCTTAGGATGAAAATCGTTCGTTGGTCCAGCAATAATTGCCTACTTATACTTGTAGAAACCCTACTCAAAACATCAAGCAAAACGTGAAAAAGACAACGAATAAAGACAATATATGCAAGAAACATCACATTAAAACAACAGCAAAAAATGGAAGCGACAGATTGAGAATAAAAACATTTAAACCGCGTGTTATGTTGTAAAATGAAATGAAGAGTGCCTTGTATTTTTACTGAATAGTTTACCGACAATTTGAATATCACGTGCACTCTTGTAAACAAATGTTCAGTCCGAGAACAATCTTGATTAAATAATGTTTAGACAAATGTAAATACTCCAAATATATGCCAGTAATGGTTGTCTACTCTTTAGTAAAGATGAAATGTCAACTGTCTTGCCCAGGAGTATATACACTCAATAAAATCCACAAACCGAAACGTGTTCCCTTTAGCAGTCCCTGATCAAAGCCAATCTACAATAATAAAATCTCAGGTATGCCAGTGAAAAGGGATTATTAATTTGCAAATCGCGCTTTTATGACTTTAGGTGCGGACATAGAACGTAAAAGTTTTATAACATGAAGCGATAAGATCTTATCCGCCCTTACTTCACAGCAAATTGCTGTGAGATAATAGCCTTCGTTTCTATAAAATAATGTCAACGCCCGATCAGCGCAGAATAGTGTTTATTGTTTTGAGCACAGCACCTTTTGATTTTCCCAGTCAATTCTGTCACTGGTAAAGCAGTTGAACCACGAATGCTGTAGGGAAATTATCGGTTTTGTAACAACAAAAATTTACGACAAAATGGAAACATCGTAAAATGTGTCGTCGTATTTTCAGGAATATTTTGCTATATTTCACGCAGTTTTTTCTGTAAACAGCATTTTCGATGAAACGAATGCATTTATACCGATGGTATGTAAAAGAAAAATCGTTACACACTGAGAGTCTACATGCATGTTAACATTGTAGTTTAAAGGAAAAAGAAACAAATTATAATTATGTTATTCCTCTTTATCGAGAAATACATCGGGAAGGAGGACTGAACCCTTGTGTCGAGCCTGTCTTTGGTATGTTCAACAATAACAATATATGCACGTCACAATGACGTTACAGTGTATGTTACAAGTTACAATGACGTTACAGTGTATGTTACAAGTTACATTGTACTTGCAGTGTGTTGCATTTGCTGAATGTATAAAACGTAAACGTAACAATAAAATATACTACAAGTATTTTATGTGCGTAAATTTACACACTGAAATTCTAACTTAGCGAGAAGATCACTGATAAAAAACCACAAGAACCATCACATTTCATTTACATTACAAAATCTAGCAAACAAAATGCTCAATTAAAATATAAACTATAGTTTAACAAGAAAAATTCTCTATAGTATGTTGTACCAAATTTATTTGTGTATGGAAAAATCCGATCTGGTTCATATGATCTCAGTTAGAGAAAATATAGAATATGTATTTCATTTAAGCGTTGAACGCACATTATTTCATAGTTTGTGATTTAATTCAGGTGAAGAGGAAACATTTATTATTTTATCAATTGACGCGATAATTTATTTTTCAAGCTAAAGCTTTTACTCAGAGCAAAATTCAATTTATGTCAACTGTCTTTAAACGTTTATTGTTTTGCGCAAGCATCCTGTAGATTTATAATATGTGTTCCCCAGGCATTCTTTTCGATGAGATCGACAAACCTATGACAAACGATGGGAGAAAATTGTGGGTTACGTTATTAAGAGCTTAATGAAAGCAGTTTATTTACGATCTACTATAAAGGTTTTGTTTTCTAGAGACTTTATCCTTTTTATTGAGTTGTAAAGCTTAAAATGATTAAATTGGTTTTAGTTTGAAAACCTTAAGAACAGTTATCAGTTTGAGAGATATGTGGAAACGAGAAATAGACTGCAAGTTCAGGTTTTTAGACATACAACTTAAACTGAAAGGAAGAACAGAAAACAAAAAGAGTACAGTACTAAAACACATAGAATTTATTGGTCTTCTGCAAATGTTTTGTTTTAGTTTTACAATGGCTGAAAAGAAATCAATCTCTAGTTACAGTGTATGAGAATACGACAGCTGGTAAGACTGGCACATTTCTCGAACTACAGAAAATATTGTATTTACATTAAACAGTAGTTTTTGTCACACACACCATTTATGAATTTCAAAAGAATACGAATATTTAGAGACAGTAAATAAAAACATATTATTGGTATGAAACAGAGAGTGAATGCATCTGAAACACTCAACAATATTCTATACCTACTTATGTAATGCATAATTCACTTGTTTTCCATAACTTTGTCCATCTGAGGTTTGAAAATGGCTTTTGATCAGCTTACCGAACTATATCTTAAACTGTCTCATGAAATCATTGGATGGTAAATTAAGGAAGTTGCTTATCAATAACTAGATCTTTGGACCATATCATATATTGATTCCGTATCTAGTTCGTACATAAAATGAATAATAAATGAGATTCAGGATCCTTAAACGTATTAAGTGTACTCTTATAAATAGCTGCATCATGTAGGTCACAAATCAAATCGTGTCTTTGTTCTATTTGTTCATTTATTGTCCACTTAATTGTTTTTTGAGTCTTTGTTTTGTTGCACAGGATTGGGTTATGAAATACGTATAATTGAAAAACGTTGAAAGGAATTTTTAAAATGGGACTGTACTATGCTACGTTTCAATTACAAGGCGATTAACATTTCATGACCAAACAGAAATCTTAAAGATCTACTGAACTTAACAACAATAATTAAAACCACGATTTATACTGATCATACGGATTTGAAAAACACTTAACCCAGTAGAATCGGCTTGTAAAGTTTCACCTCAAAGAATTTTCTTGGCAAGGTTTTAGTCTCCGTTTGTAGAAAAGAATCTTAGATTTTTTGTGAAAAAAAACTTGGTTTTTATAATCACAGATTCTACAACACTGATGATTTTCTTCCTGGCATATTGACTTTGAAACTAATAATGTCTATATTTAAGAAATGAATGTTTATGAATGCGATGGAGCATTGCGCTATGTTGAAAGATCCGAAACTAACAGTGGTAGCCTTCTTAAAACTTCCAGTAGGGTTTATATAGCTATTAACTGTTTGAACAGCTTCACGGTTAGCAAATGTAATCGTGACATATTTAACTCGCAGATGAGAGTTTTATTGATAACGTTATCGTGTCATCGATTCAGGATTTTGTCTGTTACAATGTCTGTATAGAAATGAAATAAAATAAAAAATAGTAATAAAAATCATTTGTAACTCTGCAAATGTAAAAAGAAATGGTGAATTAGTTTTTATTATTCACATTTTTGTACGAGATATTTCTCAGGAACTGTGAACTTGATTTCAGTGAATTTAATTTACTGCTTCAGTATCAAAAGAAAATGCTCTTTCAGCATAATTAAGGTCAGTAATTTTTCACACAGTTATTGTCCTTATTTATGTACCTTCTTGTTAGCACTATTTCTCAGAACCAAGAAGCTGAAATCCAAATAATCTCTAAGGCAGATTTTCCGGGCTAGAGGAGAAGTGCATATTGCCAGCATATTCCGGCTCGATGATTTGTACAAGTTGACACACGACCCTTTCATAGTATGCTAATATAGTACATACAATACTTTTCTTCCCGGACTATTTTCATTGAACTTCTGACCTGAAATAAATGGAACTGTATCAAGAGGGGATGGGCCTTATATCTTCAATGATTTTTCACATACTTATGACCCTATGATTATTTTATTTACTTTCAAGCGCGTGATATTTATCGGCAACAACAGGCTACAATGCAACAACTTTATGTATAGCTTCAATAACAAACACAGTTGTACATACACTTAACAGGTTTAGAAACGCAAAGATTTCCCCTGTTGAACATTTTAATTTGAATGACGCTATTGTTTTTATTTCTTTTTAAGTCATTTTTGCGATGAATAATTGAAACTTTTACAATAATTCAATTTTATATTGTTTTTGTTGTGTATGAAATTTTGATAAATTTGAAACACGATAACAATGATAAAATAAATATTTTGCCACTTTTGCGTTTCTAAACCTGTTGAGTGTATATACATGTTCCGGGTCATGATTTTTCATTGAATAAAGGTCCTGTCATACATACTTTTGCTTTTTTCAACCATCTTTTACACTAAAATCTGATCTCGTTTTAGGGGATAGACCTTGTCAGACATGTCACTTGTTTTTATTTTATATGAAATTGGGGCCTGCTGTGCTGTGTATTTGAGCACATCTTATACTTATAACATTTGATAGCTTCAAATATCACACGTTGGATGATGTTATTTTCAATTGCAATTATTACATTGAATTGGGTGCTCAAACGTGTACAAAGGCTATTTTGGCTATGATAATTTGAATTTTATATCATACTGAAAACAGTGGTTATGTGTAAAACTTTATCGTCATACTCGGATGTTCTCGTGAATACAGAACAAAAACGATACATCATATAAAATAGGCTGTTTTTATATCAATAGTTGCTTTCTTCAGCTGACTGTCGGGTTAGAATAAAAATACAAATATTCTACTGAAATTCAGGCGAAATTAATATTCAGAAGTGAAGTCTACGTTATAAATCAACCTCGCTGGCTTAATTACAAGAGTTTAGTCTTTACTTCGCTAGAGAGTTTGTGACATTCGTTCTGAGTAGTTTTGCTTTGAAAACAGATTTTGATATTTACTGAAACTGGAAGTATCTAATGTCGGAAACAATTTTATTGAACATCTTGCAAAACAGAGAGTAAAAGTGATAGATTCTCCAATTACGTTGCATAAGAATTTCTCCTATAACAATAAAGAGTGACCGCTGCAGAAACATCGAACATTTATTGCTGTTTTTCTTTATGGATGCGTGAAATGGAATAGCAGTGATCTTAGAAATGGATAATAAAAACATAACGGTCTGATATCTTGCTTTCTACGACAATAAATTAAAAATGGAAACGTCCTCGTTGCCAGTGGGTAAACTAGTTGAAAATATTACGCATCAAGACGTTCCATTAGTTAAACAGCCGGAGTATATGATAATTATTTACTGTATTGCATATAGTCTAGTGATTGTTTTTGGATTAATTGGAAATGGATTCGTTATAGCAGTTATCTTTAAGGATCCTAGTATGAGGAACGTAACCAACTATTTTATTTTAAACATGTCTGTCGCAGATGTTCTTGTCGCTCTCCTTTGCGTGCCATTTACGTTACTTGGCAACATTTATTCAGGTGAGACAAGGCGATACTTTTATAACTGTGTTGTAAATGTAATATTAATTGAAAATGAAAAGGTTTTGCTCCATTTGCAAGATTCCAAACATGTATTCAGGTCGATTCATTGTACGCCGCAAGAACGGACAGTATTGAATAGGTTTCAATTTTGGTCTATGGGATTGTATAATCAAATAGGGAGCAGTCAACATTATCATTGCAAACATAAACTATGTTTTATGTATGAATAAAAGACTTTTATGAATCATTAAATTGTATTAAATCATTAAAAAAAACATACGATACAAAATACATATGCCTTCTACCGTTATTACAAAAATATGGGCACATTTTATGAGTATTAAATTACTTTACCACAAACTTGTAGGCTACGGGTTTTTAATAGCTTTGTTTACGGACCTTACGACCAGATTCATCAAAGCTCAGAAAAAAGTTTCAGAGGATATTTTACTAACTTAAAACATTGAGATTTGTTTAATACATGGGGTCAACGTGAAAGCTCAATAAAAACCCATTTTACTTACATCATATTAAACTATTTGAAACTGTTAAACAAACCTTTCCCCCAACTATTGAATACACAGGCCCTTCCATTATTTATAAACAAAAACATTATCAGCCAATAAAAAATATGTAAAATGTATACGTCACAGCATTTTCCGACATACAGAATTAATAATCTTCTATCATATTGTTGGCGCCGCCGATGACGGCGGCGGCTTATTATGGAATAGTTTTTCCGGAAGTACATGCTAGGAGCGGTTATTAGAATGCGAAGAAAAATGGTTTTAACTGTATGCTAAAATAATACGAAATCGACATTAAAATATTGATTATACACATTTCCTTCATTAAAACGTAATTTTTTAATTGTAATGTTTCTTTTCATATCTTTTAGGAAAAATACGAAAACGTAAAACAACTTCTCCCTTATCGTTTTTTTTGAGTATATGTAATGCTTCGGTTAAATTCTCCACATTACCAGGTACAGGGAGGGACTCGCTGACATATATGTTTTACAAATAGTTCCTTTTCACAATATCTAGACCCGGTGTGAATTATATTTGCACAGTTTATTAAAATATGCTCTCTATAAACCGGTATGTAGTCAGTAATTTTTGGAGGGGCTAGTGTTATAAATAGTTTTGCCGATCAGTTCCTTGGTAGCTAAAAATAACCAGTCTAGGTATGACTAAATGTTTTCCCATGGACTTACTGTATAACATTTATGCACAATCCGCATACCAAAACATTCGTTGAGTAATTACAGCATTATAAATTTGTAAAACCACCTAAGTCCCGTACAGTAGTTCTAAAAAGAGTTGTAAAAAAGGGTTTCTCAGCGCCATCTCTTGGGGTTTACTCCTTGTTTTAAAAACATGCGCGGCGTATTTGACGCTTTGCATCAAAATTCGTCTTGTGTTCTTTATATTTATTTCACATCAGAAGACCATTGATAGGTTTTTTTTAAATTGCAATGAGGCTAACAACCAAATTATTTAGGTAAATTGTTCGATGGTTATATAAAAAAAATAATCTAAACACACTTAAACACAACACTTACTAGCCAGTTTCGCAAGATTGGTATGTGGAGGTTTTAACCGGTTTGTATCATGACAACTTCATTACTTCGCAGGCTCTACTTTCCCGGACTCCACTTAAGACAAAAACGTGTCAATAAGATTTACTTGCGCTGAGGACTAAATACTAGAAGTTGATTATATTACGAAGTGAAAACAAATGTTTTATAATTTAAATTCTAATTTATTCATGCGATATAGCAGAAACTTCGCCAATTGACACCAAAACTCGGCAAATACGGGAAAAAATCACAGCCAATATGGGAAACTCAGCCAATATGGAAAATCTCAGCCAATACGAGATCTAGATTATCAGATTTGACGGTCAATGTAGCTCTAGCCGCAACAACTGCAACGAATCTTCATTGTTTCCAACATTTCGCCAAAATTGAAATGTTTTTCTTTACGGAGATACCTTTTAGGAAATATTTTTAAGATATTGTATATGTAGTTGTTACTAATTAATTGTATGTATATGGCTCCGTTATTTGGCTCTTGACAGTATTCAACAACAAGGCCAATATGAATTTAATTAAATAATGGTAATTTATTACATTATTGCCGGACAGACATACTGGTATTTAAAGAAGTTTGTGAAATTAATAACGTTTTTGGATGTAGTATAAGAGCATATAAAATACTTTAAATAACCCCAACAGATCAGGCAAATACAAATATAGTATGTTAAACAAACTCGCCTTAAATATGAACACATGTACGTTCATGTGAGCTATGTTATTTATTGAAACGATCTGAACTAAACGTGCAAAAGAAAGACTTTTAACCTGTATGTCATTCCGATGGACGTGTCACCTTGCTTGCCACAGTAGTTGCAGTCTTGACACAACAGCCTTAACCAGAGTGGAGACGTTTCTAACCTAGTTTGAAAGTCATTATTTTGGTGTTTCATATGTCTAAATATAATTATAATTAATATTTCAAATCTCATATGTTTTTGATATAAATAAATATTGATAGAGGTATTTTTTATTTGACATATATTTTTTACAGAAAAAAACCCAAGACAACAACATATGATGAATTTGATAAAAAGCCGATTAATTTGAAAGCGGCTCAATCAGTCTTTATTGATTTGGCGTTAATTCTAGTGGTCAAAATCTGAAAGGGTTATCAGATGACCAAAGACAACCAACTGATAAAGCTTGAGTACCATGAGCTAAAGCTTTGCACTGACACTTAGGTTTATGCAGAATCACAAACGGTACCATTACCATTCGTTTTTAGAGGGCTGTTTTCAAGAAAAGTACACGTCTCCAGTATTTACCGTAACAGACATCGACTGCGACAATTATATTATTGACTTTAGTTCCAAAAATGCTAAAAGTTGTACATGATCTGTGTCTTGTACACGACCATGTTACGTGCATGCTTTCTATGTAGTATGCACTCTAAATGTCAGGAAATAGGAAAACAAATGAGCAGTCGAATGAAGTACTTGCTGTGATAATTATTCCTCTTTTAGCTTTAAAATCAGTATAAATTTCATACAATCATGACACATTTTATAATTGAAGCTCAAGAAAAAAATTGTAATAAATTAATCTGCTCAGACGCAAAAAGGCAAAACAGATTTCTATCACATGGCAAAGGAGATATTTAAATAATAACCCAGGGTATTGTAACTTTGATTTATATTTTCCTATCAAAATGAAATATGGCCTAAAATTTGTTTGACAAACACTGTTAAAACTTTCAGATTTTTGTCTTAGATGCATGCTTAAACTGAACTTGTCGTTTTGATGGCTGTAACTTGTATCAGGTTAGAAATTGAATTCTTAATATACTAGTAGAGTATGAGCACTTTGAATGTAGTAAAAATTCTTGTAACTATTATTTCAAAAGAAATATATTTACTGGCGAAAATAATCGTCATTTGTGATAACACCATTTCTAATGTTGCAATTTAAATCGAAAGTGCACACTATAAATAAGGCGCAATATTTGCTTTCAATAACATTGAAGAAGCGACAAGATATAAAAAAATGTATACGTCAACATCGTTTGAGAATAACAAGTTCACATTTCGTATACTGGTGTCAATACTTTTTATTGATTTCTTAGGTTTAATCTTCAAATGTATCTTGTCAAAGCTAAAAGCTTATAACACAGAGCATCTGTCAGGATTGCCATCTAATGATAGGCCTCCGCTGTGTCTATCTGTATGCAGCCTACAGTGTATGTGTTGTAATTAGTACAGTACCTTTCCGTTTTATTTTGTGTTTTATTACATTTTTCTGCGTAAACATGTAATTTTACACCAAGTTTCTGTACAAAATATCTTACTTTATAGGAAGCTCTGATATCCACCTCTCGACCTACTTGACTCGACCCTTCTTATTGTTTAAAATTCAGACAGTGTGAGGTTGGAGAGGGATACATAAATTAGGTGAAACAAAATATTGTTTAAAAGATCGCATTGGTATTTACATTTCTCTTTATCCAGTCCGCTGCGCAATAGTTCGATACAGAAATATCAATCATTGAAACGTTGTTTGACATTACTTCGAGTGTCCTAACATGGTTATTCCATAAAGAAATATTGGTGTTCGTGCTTTCAAGAGTCAAACATAGGATTGTTAATGTCCTTTTGCGACATGAAGTGATACAATAGCACAAACATATCAGTCGGTTTAATTGTGAAATGTCAATGTTTATCCTTGTATGACATCCGTTGATGCATCAACAAGAAACATATTTAATGTGAGGTTATGATGAAACCAGTTGTATTTTAGAGGCAAATCATATCCACATTTGGCTATTTGATGTAGTTAAAGTGGTATCTGAAGCAGTTCAACAATCAAAGGATGCTTTTCAATCGACGGGGATAAAAATTGTATTTCTTAAATTCAGAATTGTTTATTACATACAGAGGCAAGCATTGTGCATCGTAAATAACACAAGGGAACTTCTAAAAAAACCTATTCAATTTCGTATTTCATTTTTGGTAAATGGCAAAATAGTTCTGCATATTGTATAAATCGTGGGAGTAAGTTAACCAGGTACAGCATTATTCTGGAGTCATCCCCTTTGGTTGAAGTTGAATGTTCAAGCTGAGGAAATGAGTGTATCATTAGAATAAAAGTTCATACTTAAAGGGAGCTAAAATAGTTATTAGATGAAAGTGTAAATATTAAGGATGGGAAGGAATATTCGAATGCAATTTTAGGATTAGAATATTCGTTAATTGTTTTTTTTTTTTTTTCATTTGTTTTAAAGTTCGACAAAACGTTGACAAATACTCGAAAGCATTATAATATATCATCAAATAACTTATTGCTTACTTATAGTATTCGTTCCCATCCTTAGTAAATATGACTAAACTACAGCTCTGAAAAACTTGAGGTGGCACCTAGAAGGCATATCAGTTTAATGATAATGCGGCCATACACTCCGAATTGCATGTTAATTATACAAGATGTTAAGACTAAATTACATCTAATTGCATTGCTCGTTTTACACGTAAAAACTTAAATGATGTTGAACAGTTAATGGCATTATCACATGGAAGTTTCTGAAGTTAACTTTGTATGTTGCATTTTTATCTCAGTGGCATTTGCATGTTTAGAATTAGTCTATTTTTATCTTTGCCTCATTTCTTACCGCACTCCGATCCATATTCTGCCCGGATACCAAACTAGAAAAAGAAAACAGCAATAACTTGACAATACGCAAACAAATAGGCATAAAAGTACCTAACACCTAAGATAAGTCAAAAACGGCAAATTTGGACACAAAACAGAACACACTGCATCCACAAAATAAAAGTTTCTATATTAATACCATTGGCACAGTATTTAGCATATTGGGTATTAAGGACAATACAGATATAAAACAGGGAAACTCATCACACAGCATATCCTAACCTGTTGATACTTTTAACCAAAAGTTTAAACCGAACGTTGGTTTACGAATGTTTGGCGAAGTGCTTTTCCTTCTCACATAAGGACTTCTTAAAAGTTAAGGAAGACTATGCCAAATGACAAGATGAACATTCAAATATGTAAACCTTCTTTTAATGAAATAGGAAATGCATTTAGCAGGACCTATTCGTACTCTTGTAGAGCGTGACCGGGCAAACGATAAAAGAATATTTTACAGTGCAATATGATTTATTTGTGTCAATTAAAATGTACTAAATAGATCTGTTATGGCGCCAAGAGAATGTAAATTGAAGACAATGATTATTTTTCTGCGCAGTTCAGGCTAAACAATGTGCCGGAAATTAATTTCCAATACTTAGGAACACCTGCAATACCTTTCTGCAAATATTTATATTAGTATTGACATCAGATACTCCATGCTTGTTAAATCATTATTTATGTCTTAATGGATTTTCCTAATCACGTCATTACATAAATGACCGTTTATTATTACTGCCAGATGCTTGTTTGTAAAGTTTCAAATTCATTATAAATGATACAGACCGCACATTTATGCAATAAATATGCCCAAAGACATATTGCTATTTTTGAGACTCGATACTGAAAATAATAAATGAACAACCGGTATATTGGACTGGACCACATGAGACCATATATCATAAAACAGTAAAATGTTTAATAGAGTATAGAGTCTACTTCTCATAGCGGTCTTGATATTATTTGAACCTGCCTTGAAATAATTGTTGGAGTTAAATATTGGAAAAAAACTTAGTGTAAACTTGAAATTGAATCCAACTATCTAGTTTATGCTTACTCTTATATGATGATACGATACTACAACACTACAAGTTTATTTTCGTTTGATTACGAAGAAAGCTCCAATTGCTTAACGAAATGCTGTGGAACACTCATTCAAGACGTTATTAAGAGATAGTGCGAAATTTCAAACTATGGCTGAATGAACAAAGGCACGTATGTAACAGTGTCTTTGCTGAAGGACTAAATGCAGAAATACGCCAAATAATATAACTATGTTATACATTGCCCTTTTGTACTT